>BSSO01001758.1:0-21981 GCA_030267885.1 Mesembryanthemum crystallinum | reverse complement strand
CCCACCTACCCACGAGCCTAGCCCCAGCCTCTCTTCTCTCTTTTTCTCAATTTTCAATAGACTTAATTAATGTTTTAATTTAAATTGAGTATTAGATTTAATGAAAGAAAGTATTAGTATAAAATGTTAAAAGTATTAGTTTTTCTAATCTAAGTATTAGTTTGAATGAGATGAATTATTAATGGGAAAAATATTATTAATTAAAATTGCATAAGTATTAGTGTGAATAAAAGAAAGTATTAGTTCGAATAAACGAAAGTATTACTATCAATATTAAAGGTATTAGTTTCGTATGTAATAATATCAGAAGTACAAGTTAAAAAAGTAAAAGTATTGTTTATAATTGCATAAGTATTATTTCGAATGAATTATATTATTAATTCGAATGAAATAAAGTATTAGTTCGAATATTAAATGTATTAGTATTTTTAACATACGTATTAGTTTGTATTCGAAAAAATATTATTTCAAGGTGACAAATAGTATTAGTTTGTATTGCTTGAGTATTAGTTCGAAATTAGAGTAAGTATTAGTATTACTCCCTCCGACTCAATATCTCCTAGGCATTTTCCATTTTGATACGACTTAGATCTCCTAGGTATTTCCTTTTTTGGACTAACTTTTGTACAAAAGTTACAAGTTTGCCCTTACACTTTTTGGACTCATAATTTCCTTCAACATTCCCAACAAACACAAAAGTAAGAGCATTTTGGACATCTCAACACTTTCTTAAATTTTGGTCCAAAAAGTACTTGCCTAGGAGATATTGAGTCGGAGGGAATAGTTTGATTATCAAAGGTATAAGTTAAAACTATAAGTAAATTGCAAATTGGGAGAAGTATTAGTAGTCGCATAAGTATTAGTTTGAATGACCGAATATATTAGTTTGTGAAAAATGTTACTTAAATTGCATAAGTATTAGTTCGAATAAAAGAATGTATTGCTATCAATATTAAAGGTATTAGTTTCATATATAGAAAAAACAAGTTAAACAAGTATTAGTTTGAATGCTGAAAAGTATTAGTTCAATACTAAAAGAATACGTGATAAAACCAAATGTAACACTCATAGTGTTATAAGTATTAGTTTCAAGAATAATATCAATAGTATTAGTTCGAAAAAAGAGAAAGTATTACTTTGTTATTCAGGCATCGAAAGTATTAGTTTTGCAAAAAATAAGTATCAGTTTGAAGATGGCAGAGAAACTAACAAAGTCATGTGCGCGTGGGCCTCGCCTGTCCCTTTTAACAACAAAAGAGCAGCTGTTTGCACATGAGCCCCAGTTATTTGTTGGACTCTTGCGAGGAGTCCGTCGCCTCTGAGATTTTGCACTGTGAAAAATGTAAAGTAAATATAGATACCAAATCTTGATTCTGAAAAGTTGTAATAAGGGGTCAAATTTAATTGTGCATACCAATTTAATAAATTTAATGGTGCATTATTAGTGTGAGTAATAAGACAGAAACAGATATGGTAGATTCCCAACAAACCATGTAAGTTCTCCATTTATTTTATTTATTACTTCGGATATGAGGATGCAATTGCGTCTCCTAGTGGACCATGTAGATTCTCATGTGAGAGGTGACTTGTGGATAATGATGTGGGTTGATCATATTTGCACAAAGGGACTTTGTGTTGGAAATACATGTGAAAGATGTATTTGTACATCAATTATGGTGTATAATGATAAAGAAGAATGTGTTTTAGGTCTTGTGATCGTTCCATTAATTTTTCCCAAAATAGAGTTTCAAATATTAAAATCTCTTGTGTTATTGACTGTCATTATTATTGTTTGATCTTGAGCTATGTCTTATGTGGCCACCTATATATATAATTCCGTTAAAATTAAAAACATGATTCTCCATATAAAACACAAAAGGTTTGTAACTCATTGGTAAAAGTACAAGTATAATAAGATGTTAACTTTTCAATAACCTTTAACTAAAATAATTGCAAATGAATTATAGTAAGATGTTAACTTTTCAATAACCTTTAACTATAAATAATTGCAAATGAATCAAGTGTTCATATAGATATTGTTAGCAAATAATTGATGTTTATCTAACATAATGTTGTTTGACTATTATAGCTTGCTTTTAAAAATCCTTATTAATCTTAAACATATGGCACTCATTTGAAATGTGTTTTCAAAGAAAGATGAGGCACGAAGTGGGAACACAAAAGGCAATAACATCCTCTTTTATAAGATTTTAACATTGCGTGTTTCCATCATGGACAATCGTTGTTGTGCAACTAGTGACAACTACTCCTAGCAAAAAAGATTGGGGAAAAAATTTGCATTAAAAGACAATGATTTCAGTATTAATGATCTGATATTAGTCTTTTGCTATTAGGCTTTTGATATAGTTTATCGTATGATTTAACTTAAAATAGATCTTTGCTAAACGTAGCCAACAAAATTACAAAACATAGCCATATATACTAAATTGTGACCAAACTACCCTTATAGAACTATCACACCTTGATAATCTTCGATCCCCTTCAAACTCTTTTTCTTGTTTCCTCTCTCATCTACAACTTGGGTCTATCTTTTGAATTGATTCTCTGTTTTTTGTTTCGAATTTCGGTTTATTTTGTACATATTAATTTACAATTTCAGGGCATCTAAAGCCATAGCCTCCAATTTGAACATTTATATTAATAAAAAAACCTAATCAATGAAACTCAACTAAAATATATATGAAGAAATTGGGGAGAAATTAAATGCTAGAAGTAGAATAATGCAATCAATTTTTAAATTATAAAAATCAAAAATTATCCAAAACTCAATTGAAGCTTCAACACGATGTTCATCTTCAAAAATTTATGGTTGGGTGTTGTGTTGTTGGCGACGAAACTAGTAGTTTATATACCATTGTTGATCTGCTTTGTTTGTGAATTAATCCAATGAACAAGTGCTCCAAAGTTACACTTGCAAACCCATAATTAAAGAACAGGGAAGTGAATTTAAAAAATACATGAAAACAGGGGAGGGTATGTGTTCGTTTTGCTCAGCATTGGTCGCTCGAGGCAAGCGATCCAGTATGAGAAAGCTGAATTACGGCCATACTCAAAGCCACAGTCGGAGAGCTGATTTACAACTATGGAAAAGTTGAGTTGTACCGTTGAAAGGGAAAGAGCAAAAAAGGGACAAAGCGGTCATAGTGAAGAAGGATTGTTTTTGGAAATATTGGTAAAAAATAGTGACATTTTTTAAATCTTTGTGGCTGTGTTTAGCACAACTTGATAGATATGATGGTGGTAGACTTTATGATGCACGAACACTCTTGAGAGGGTCGCGTGTCTCGTGTCTGTATCTGACTCATATTACAAATCAGACATGAAACCTATTTTTCATCATATTCAAATGATAACTACCGTAAAATTTTACGTAATCATATTCCTATATCATTTTCTAGTGTTCGTACCCCCAAAAAAAAAAAAAAAAAAAAATTTGCTTCGGCGGCTAACAATGCATACGAAGAACTTATTGAAGGTGGAAGATATTACGCGAAGAAGTATTTGTGTTGCGTAGAGTGCGCGTATATATATAAACAGTGCTTAATTGATTTTCACCAACACATTTGAACTGGAAACCGTTAACAATATAAACAACCACCTCATTCTCTTCTCTCTTTCATCTTTCACCCTTCCTATTCTTCAAATTTCTCTCTCTCTCTCTCTCTCTCTCTCTTTCTCTCTCCTCATTATTTGCCCAAATCGCAAAAACCCTACCCTTCCAATCTTCAATTATTGTGCTCATTCTTTCAATTTGTGTGCTCAATCTTTCAATTTGGTTGCTGAATCGTAAGAACCTGGATATATTCATTTGAATCGGGAGCTGAAGTATGTCCTGATCACCATTAAAGCTCAATTAAGGTGCTGTCACGATTCTATCTGCAATATTTTTGGTGGATTTAAGCGTTCATTGACGATCCTTGTTCTCTTGGTGATTTATTCGCTTTAATGATTTTGTTTAGTATAATGTTAGGTTTTGGTTCCTTGATTTTTGTTTATTGATTTAAACTCATTTAGTCTGGTATGTTCAATCTGGGAATGGTGAATGGATTTAGGGAAGTACTGCGACAGTAGTCAATGTTATTGATGCTAATAACGGTGTGATATATTAACTTGTTTAGTAGTTACATCATGGAGAAAAAAGGAAATAGACAGGACGCAACAAAAAAAAAAAAAAAAGGAAAAAGAACTTTGGAGAAGGATTCGTAGCGTATACAGGATTACGAGATGGTTATAGGCAGCTGATTTATGAGTTAAGAAAGTGCTATTAGTGATGAAGGATTAATTTTGGTTGGGTGGCTGTGTTTATGTTCCTTGTATCACCGAGATGGCAACTGATTTTGGGTTTGTTCTGGATATTGACAGAGATGTTTTTGACAGACATGTTTAGAAGTTCTAAACAAGGGGAATTGGGTGCGTTTTATCCGATTAGACCAGAGTGCCAAGAAGGCGTCCCAAAATCCCGGTTCAAGCTCAGGGTGAGAATTCTTTCTGTTTCTCTTGTTGATTGTTGTATGGCTTTCTTAATCAACTGGTTGCAATTTTATTGAGCCATTTTGTTATCTCTAGAAGTATTATTGTCTACATTAGTAGAAGCTCATAAGGATGATTTTATGGCACTTTATTTTCATGGATCAATGCATTATCATTCTGTCAATAGCTTAACGTTTCTCTATTGTCATGCTACACTTGTTACGTACTTGTGCTGGAAACTTAGAACTATTTATTGCTATGGTGATTATCCAATTAACTGATCGTGAATCCATCCCTTTCTACACTCGCATAAAGGCCAAGATTTTTTTTTATTTATTAATTTTTCGCAGTAAGTTCTCATCATGCATATTTGCAGGCAGGAAAAACTCTCAGTGCAAGGAGGTGGCATGCATCATTCTCTGAGGAAGGTCACTTGGATATTGCAAAAGTGCTAAGACGTATCCAGCGTGGGGTAAATGCTTACTGACCATGTCTTTGTCTTTGTAGGTCCAGCTTACATCTTCTACTAGCTAGAAGTACAATCGATGTTGTGGATTAAAGATTACAGCACTGAACTACTTTTACTTTGTTATATCTTGCATGCACCTACATGATATTTTGATGTGACTAATTGTACATGATATTTTGGTCTACTACTGTGCATGGTTGGGGGATAGTTTTGTTTTTTAAAGAAATGCCAAAGTGGTCTGTAAAACTATTTGGGAATCGATCCATGCACCCTAAACAAGGTCCTCCAAAACTGTTGAGCAATAACAAGGAAAGAAGAAACAAATTCAATGAAGTCTCGTTATTCCAGAATCAATAACTCACAAACAATGAGGGTAGGGATTAGTGAGCCTTCTGACTGGAAACATATTGTTGGTATTGTTTCTATTCAAATGGTATACTTTATACAGAGGCATAGAGGAGACATTAGTAAATGGGCACATACAGGCAAACAATCCAGAAGGTCAGTGACTTCCTGTTTGATAATACGATGCCCTCACTCGGCATTTCTTTTTGGTCTATTTGGAGCTGGATGTAGATCTGCCCCATTGTCCATTTTGTAGTAAAATGCAGAAATGATGTTCTTAACAAATGGTGTTTCTAATTTGTTTACCATATTATCAACAGATTGCCTGTTATAATTCCCTTTTTTCATTTGTATGTTTCTCTTTTTATGGATGTCTTGTCGTACAAATACTTCATTACCAAGGTGCTTCTTACTAGGCTATATTTAAAAAAAATAAAAAAAATAAACAGTGACTCTTTGAGCACTTCTGGAAGAAGATAGGTCATGAAAGTCTCTGACATTCTTCAATATAACATGATTGACAAAATATATTATCAATTGCCTTATAACCTAAATGGTTTTAGACCTATCTTCCCATTTGGAAAGCCTTATTAGAACTACCTTTGAAGCAACTGAATACAATGTGTCAAATATCTGGTATACATTGTTTGAAGTTGAAGTGCCAAGTTTTGCGTCATTATTTGGGATTGCCAAGATTTTATCATCATTTAACTTGTAGTATATTTTAGAAGCATTTGGTATCCTTGAGAGAGGACATATTTTATGTGAATGCTTAGTTCACTAAAAATGGTGTTCTGGGATAATCTCGTCTTTTTTTTTCTAGGGGATGATTTTCATTTTTCTTTATTTTTTTGGGAGTAAGTGCTGAGGGAGGGAATTGTCATGAAGTTGACAGTTCAAAACAGGACTGCTATACATTACCACACCATACTGTCCCATAAGAAAGCGAAGTGATGCCGAACATTATGTAAGGAAATGTTTGTGAATTCGCAGGTGGATACTTAGCACTAAACACGTTTTAGGTTGGCCTAGGCGTACCAGTTATCAGTCGTTTACCTGATACCTCGTGCATTAAAGATATAGCTCAGAAAAAATTTCAGCTATAGGTATATTGGATGTTCAGCTTCTACAATACTACCACAATCAGCACAGAATGTCCAAGATGTGCAGCTTTAGTGGTAGTGTTCACATTATTCATTGAGATATATACACTTGAGGTTTCTAGTGTAAAATCTGACTATTTTTGTGGCAAGTTTTTTAAATGGTGAAGATCATAGATCTCTGGAGTGTGGATCTCTCCCTTGACAAACAGATGAGTTACTATTATGCCCATAATGCAAAAGGTTCAAGGCCAACCTCTTCGTGACACTAAAGCCTTGTCGGCTTCAGACTATGTGTAATTCAGTCATTGAAGGTTGAGGAGATTCCCTTTGTAATAAGCAAAGCCATATACCTATTTATATGGTTCTGAGTAGCTGAAAGGGCCCCAAAGTAATTTGTGTCGTAACAGATCTATGACTGTTATGTTTTTAATAGTCAACTACAACCCCTTGAAGTGTCCGTACTATCTGCTATGCAGGATAGGATACAATGTTAAGTTATAGGCATGATTCTTTCAGACCTGTGTCACATAATTAGCTGACCCCACCCCTGCATACAGGTTAGTGGTTCACAAGAACATTGGGGAGAGCTGTGTGCTTGACAACAATGGACTATGATATGATTCAGTTCTAGTGAAGATAGAGCTTAACATATCTGCAAGTAAATCACATTTAGTAATGATATGATGTGTTGTAGTTTTCTTTTAATTAGCATGTGTTATTTAGACTTAACATTATATTCATATATGCATGAATTAGATTAGCGATCCAAACCAATATGTAAAGTGTAGCATGAACCAAAAATTAGTAAAGAGTAATCATCATGGTGACCACAAAACAACGTAGATTATAAATCACATTCTGGTACCTTTTCAGTGTACTGAAACGTACATCTTACTATTTGACAAGTTTGACTTGCAAGTTTATTAGGGTTCTGTGGGATTATCCCACCAGTTCTTGGCAATATGAGTATATAGTATGTACTATGCAGGATAAACTGCTATTTGATATGCGAGGAACTTCGTGACCTACAAGTTGACAAATATGATTTAATTAGGAAAAATCCCACAACAAATGTCTTAGGAATGTGACAGTAATCACACAATTCCTAATTTCCCTCGTTATATATTTCTTCACATTTTTAGGCAATTGTTTGGTGGAGTCAAAAGGTCTTAAAAAGGCTCATGTTAAGAAGGTTGGGCTAGGAACATATCTAAGAACTATTAAGGAAAGGGAGAAAATGTTTTCCCCTTCTTTACTATGTTGATCCAATCTCCATTCTCCGTGCTATGTCTCTGTGTGGGGAACTTTCTAATGAAGGTTTCATGAATCAGGTTTTCTAGATGGAGATGTCATTATTTTTCATAGCTCATATAATTTTTAAGAATTTGGTCTAAGTGGAGAGCCATATAACTCATTTGCATAACCTCGAGGCATTTTAACTCTGATGCCCACCATGGAAGATAATATCTTCTGCTCATATGTTACTGATACTGGTGGTATTAAATTGGGGACCAATCTACATATTGTCTCTTCTTCCCCTTGTGGTGTTACTGCTGAATGTGGAAACATATGACTGTTTATTTATGACTTCTTGTTCACAATGCTATTTAAAGACTCTGTTGTTTGTCCTCGTTATCTATAGTAGATTAGTGTGCTCTTTCCAGATAGAAATTTGATTCTGTTTTATTTGCTTTTGTATCTATGCTAGGGTGTTCACCCCTCTATCAGAGGAGCAGTGTGGGAGTTTTTGTTGGGCTGTTATGATCCTAACAGCACGTTTGATGACCGAAGTCTAATCAGGCAACGCCGCAGGTAGTAGAAACTTACCAATGCAGTTATTTATATCATGACATACAGATCATTCTATAGCTGCAAGAACCCAAATTGCATTTCGACTTCCCAAATGCCATTAGTCCTTACCATCATCAGTCTTTGCTTATGGCAGCAATATCATGGTTGCCTCTAATGGTATAAACAAAAATTTTGAGGTTGGACTTAATTATGTTAGAGAGCATATTTTGTTTCTGCATCCTGTGCATGAAAACAATCTTCTACTGTCATGGCATCCTGGTCCTAAAATACACTACTGGTCATGGTCTGTAAGTCGGGAGAAGTCCTCTTGAAATAACAGTGTTAGATGACAGTTTTTCATGGTGCTACATCTTGATTCTTTTTTATCATCTTCTTTAGAACTGTGGTGTGTGCAATCCTTTAGTGTGGGCTTGACTGTTTATTTCATATTTGTATGTACATTGACTAAATATGATATGTTATATGCACTTAGAGAACAGTATGATGAATGGAAAGCAGAATGTCAGAAGATGGTACCTGTTGTTGGTAGTGGAAAGTTCATCACAACACCTATTGTAACTGATGATGGCCAACCAATAGAAGGTGCAGAGGGTGCGCAGGGTAATGGATCATTGAATAATAGTGGTGATCCTGCCTTAGAGAAGAAAGTGATAAAGTGGAAGCAGGTCTTACCTCAAATTGGTATGCAATTGGTACCTAGCTCTTCTTATTTGATTCTCAGTCCACCACCAATTGAATAAAAGGAAAAAGAAAAATGGATGATTTACATAAAAAGGGACAATTGTTGTGCTCATATTGGTGATTTCTCCAACCCTTCATTTTAAAATTATATTGTGGGAAGAGCCTCACATTGGCATTTCCAGTATTGGCAGAAACTGATAGCTTCATGCGTGTGTGTTATACTCTTATGTTTTGTTACGTGGAGCTTGATCTTAATATGAGAAGGAACGATATCGATAACGATCTTGTCAATCATTATATCTCTTGACATGGTGAAGGATAAAATTGGCATTGTAAAATGGACTCTACATCAAGACTGAGTCAAGAATCTAGCAGTAAAGTAGTCACGCATGTACTTTACCTGAGCTTGCATGTTTTGTGCCTTTTTTTACAAGTTATTGATTGCTTGCTAGCAAACGGCAATGATGCAGTTGATTTCAACAGAGCTCAAAGTGCCACTAGTGACCTAGTTTAAACTTTGTATAGTCATATTACTCAGTGCACTGTGCTCTATTTTCCTTTGTTGTTAGGTTAGCCAATGCATTTCCAATTGTGGGTCTAATGGCAACTTCTTTGTAGTTCAATTGCAGTGGTAAGGCACATAATGTATTCTTCCTCAGGTGGCAATCTTCCATTGCCCAGGGGAAAAGGTAGAGATTCCATTTCACAAGTGTTGAAGGAGGGGAAAAATGGAGGACATACCTGACATTATTTTCAACAATCTCTATTTTCCCCTCCCCATCTTCCTCTAACTTCTCACTTAATACAAATGGGATGCTAATGCTTGCAATTTTCTTGGTTGCCAAACAAGCTTGAATAGACTTTGCAAGTAAACAACAATAATAAAAAATAACATTAACAATATTAAAAATAAGAAAAATGGTGTTAAAAATAACACTGTTTGTTTGAAGCACTGTTCAGATGTTAACTGTCTTCAAGCCAGGATAAGCTTTCTATTGCTGCTTTCTTGATTGTTGCTACAATGGCCATTGTAGGTCTGGATGTTGTACGAACTGATCAACCGCTTGTCTTTTATCAGACTGAAAGTAACCAGGCAAAACTCTGGAATGTTCTTTCCATATATGCATGGTTGGACAGTGACATTAGTTATGTTCAAGGTACACACTCTGAGTCTTCCTCATATACTTTACTATGCTTAAAAAATGTCTCCTTTTCAGTTCCATTGCACAAGCTCATAAAGTTTCCTGTATTGCCCTGATATTAACTGAGAATAACTCAATAAGCATGCACTTATCAATATGGCGGGGAAATATGCAGAATTCTAAATTCAGCATACATGCTATTCGCTGTTTCACAATAATTACCCTATTCTTTTTGGGATGTTTCAAATTGGCTGTTCGCTATAAGCGCACTGATTTCTCTCAAAGCCACTTTGGAAGCAATGCACTGCTCCATTAAATACTTCTCTCACTGGCCTATTTTATTGAGTTAATTATGTGTGTTTTTCCAACTAAGATGGTCATTGTCAGCAAGGGCAGTAATATTTTTGAATCTGTCAATATAATCAATTTTGTATGTTCAACTTTGCATAGCAGTTATGAAATTTGATACGAGGCATTTTAACTTCTGTGCAGGGATGAATGATATATGTTCTCCAATGGTAATACTTCTTGAAAATGAAGCAGATGCCTACTGGTGCTTTGAGCGTGCAATGCGCAGATTGGTAAGGATATATTTCACTTTCAGTATTATTTGTGACAGTGTAAAATGATGTGATCTCTAGATTGGAAATTCAGCTTATGTTTTAGGCCAGAGCTTCTGTTGTGTGTTTTTGAGCTTGGAATTCTCATAAGATTAGTTCTTCTAAATAGTCTATAGGGTGACACAATGTTGCTCAGCTTGGGTTAAAACGTCAGCTGATGCATAAAATTTATCATTATGGTGGTTCATCACTTGAGTTCTACATATAGTTTTGGTCGAATTTCATTGAGCTACCTTGAGGTTTGGTGAATTTTCACCAAGGTACTCTATGGTACCTTGAGGCTTAGCATATTTTCAAGGAGGTACCCTCCATACAGCCAACATCTACTTTTCAGCTTTCAAAATGCATACTCTTACTCATGGTATGCTTATCGGCTGTTACGTATCGGTTTTTGAGTTTGCCAATACGCGATATAACGGTACATCAAGGGCTACTCAAAAAGGCTTTTACATGATCGATACGACCATTACATAGCCCAATACAGCCAATACATGGCCGATACGGCCATGCGGGTGATAAATAGCTGATAATTGGCGGATACAACCGATAAATGGCCGACACAACCGATATGGCCAATACCAAAATTGGACTCCACACAACCGTAATCCAATACGTGAAACCTGTATCAGTCTGTTTCTGTTATGTCGCAACTGTTACCCCGATCGTGACTGATACCGCGATTTCGAACCATGCTCTTACTACTCTTCTATCATCTAGTCCATGAAATTGACTCAAATACTCTCATGCCTGTGCCTATGTGGCTGTGACTACCCTCTTCTTTGTCACACCCGTTGAGCTTGTATTCTCGGATTTGATGAATGGAAGTTAACGATGAATGGAAGTTAACACTTTCCCTCAAAATACTTTATGAATTTTCTTATCTTTGTGAGTATCGTTGTCCTTTTGACACCCCTTGAGCTTGTTTGAGCCATGTCACTAAGTTTTTAAGCTTAAAGCTCGTTCAAGTTCTGTTTTTAATTTTGATGCATGAGCGTCTGGAAGAAATTTATGTTATTTAGGAGTCTTATAATTTGTTGGAGTCAATAAAGTAGAGATTTTATAGGAGTGTTTTAAGGATAGTTTATCTTTTAGGAAGGTTATCTTATTTTATTAAGGTTTCCTAGTTCTAGTTAGTTTCTTTTTATACAAGTTATTTTATTTCTCTATAAATATAAATAGGGCTCATTGTACTCATAAATTAGAGAAGAGAATGAGTTGATTGATGAAAAATCGAGAGTTATTCTCAAAAATTCTCTTTGTGAATTCTTAACCGGATTTAAGTTTTCTTTTTGCGAGTAAGTTTTTGTTTGCCTTTGTGGCTTATACCCCATAATTCTCTCATTGTCTTAGTGAGTTTGAGTGAATTAGGCCCTTGTTTGATCCCTTGTTTGGTATCAGAGCATATTTATATACATCAAATTTCCAGCATTTTTCTTCTTTTAAACAAAATTTCTTAAAAAGAAGATAATCCCTCTTCACCTGTTCACCACATGCATCAGACATAAGGACAATTATATATCGAGCAGAACTCTTGGCTACTTAAAGAGAACTTATGATTCCATGTTATTCAGATGAGATTGTAATCTGCTGCTTACACGAAGGACATAGCTGTACCATTTATAGGAGGTAATAAAGAGGGAAAGTTATCAGAATATCAACAAATTGTAAATCCACTACTGCTAGCAGGAGGTTTTAAATGCTTGTTCTGGTTTAGTCTCCACTTAACATCCTCCTCTCTTCTATCCCTACTCCGGCTAACTCTCTCTTTCTACCGTCTCTTTTTCTTATGTATTATGTTCATGACACGCTGCACCTCACGTCTAGGGCCTTTTGGTACTGCCTTCTTTCAATCTGGAACTGCCCCTTGTTTTCTGTAAAATAGCCTTTACATCAGTTAAGCCTCTACCATGGCCATATCTGTAGCCCATTCAATTGATATTTGGTATGTGTAATCTAAGACTCATAAATATCTTCCATGGACAATCAAGTGGGACCATACTATGTGCAAAGGTATGGAGCAAGGCTAGTTAATTGAGCTTATTAGTATGTCAAATCTGTAGCCCATTATTTGGTACGTGCAATATTCAACTTCTTCTGGTAACTGTTGCTATGATAATGTCATTGTGCATTATTTTGATATGGACTCCCACAATGGTGGAGCCAATTTATTTTTAAAATCGTTCTTCGCATTAATGATGTAGACTACACGAAGGTGTTCGCTCCATGCTGAGGCAACTGGAGTTATTATGGGGTATAACCCTGAACATGGTATTAGGGTGATATAGGAATAATTCAGCTGTTTCCTTGTGTTCATAGCAGTTCTTTCCTTCCAGTATACTGCTTTCATACCTTGAATTCCCTCTGGTAGTGATAGCTTAAAAGGGATTTCCGTAAAATGTTTCTGGACTTTTATTATGAACATTATTTTGTAAAATGCTAGTCTGGGCTAATTCTTATTCCAGTGATGTTTCTGTCTGAATATATTGGACATTCTTCAAGAAATTGGGGGCTACTATGGAGAGAGATGCCCCTTATTGACATTGCGGTCAGGATATCAGTGTAATCACAAAGATGTTAAGAGGGAAAAGCCGGAATGATTTTTTATTTTTTTGGGGGGGGGGGGGGGGATAAATTAAATTGGCCTTCAATCTAACAATCAAGTATGTATACTGACATTGCTGTCTTTTTGGCTCATGTGTGGAAAAAAGAGGGATAATTTCAAGACAAGTGCAACCTCAATTGGAGTGCAAGCTCGGCTGAGTACACTATCAGCAATAATCAAAGTTATCGATCCCAAGCTACACCAACACCTTGGTATGTTGGTGCTATTTACTAAACATGCCTACTTTTGCATATCTTGTGAAGGGAATCTTATTTGATTTAACTGTTCTTTTCTTTCTTTTTTTTTTTTTAAAAATAAATGTGACTTCAGTGATATATTTATGTGCTAGCTGAAGATATTATTTTTTCCCCCTTTCACTCCTCTCTCGGTTTACCGATAAAGATTTATTGGCGTCCAAAACTCATACACAATGTATTCGAATCTTCCTTGTGGAAGAAAGAGATGCCATTCACATTAGGTTATGCCAACAAGGCAAGAAACGCCATGCTTGTGAGAAACTACTTTCTAGTAAAAGCGCTATTGTGTGGGAAACTGGAGATTCTGCAATAGTAGAACTTTATCTGAGCTTCAAGTTTTAGCTCAAAAGATGGGGACCATTGTTGTAGCGATTCTATTTGGAACTAGTTAAAGAAATTTCCCTGCTAACTAGTGCAATTAATACATTATGGCATGATTTGGATGATCAGCTCTCTGAGAGTGACAATATGGGAAACTGCTGGGAAGCAACAGGCTGAAGAATTCTACAGCTTCAAAAAAATATCACTTGAATTTTTGTGAGAAGTTCATTCACTGTTTAGGAGTAGGAAAAATTTCATTTTGGGTACCCAACGTTAGGCCTAATTGCAATTTGGGTACCTGTCTTTTCAATATTCTCATTTTGGATACCTGAAATTTAAAAAACTGTATCATTTTGGGTCATTTCACTAACGGTGTCAAAATTCCGTTAAAATACTAATGTGTCAATAAGCAAAATATTCTAAAAAAATTTCTAAAAATTACCAAAAAAAATTCAAAAGTTATGAAATATTTATTTTTAGTTATTTAGACTTTTCTACAACATTTTGGGAATTTTTAGAATACTTTTTGTTTGATGACATGTCAGTATCTTAACAGAATTTTTAACGCCGTTAGTGAAATGACCCAAAATGATACAGTTTTTTAAATTTCAGGTACCTAAAATGAGAATATTGAAAAGACAGGTACCCAAATCTCAATTAGGCCTAACGTCAGGTACCCAAAATGAAATTTTTCCTTAGGAGTATCATGTACACCCTCCCATGACCATATTCCCAAAGACGACAGAAAAGGGACGAATAAAAGAGAGGAGACATGGACAAAACTTAATTTTTCTAATTGGTACAGTCCTAGTGGAAATACAAGATCCACAAGGTGACACTTCTGTACATGAATGGTTAGAACTTTTTTTTTGAGATGTGAATGGTTAGAACTTAACAACAATAAGTTCTGGTGTAAAATTGCACTTTACTTTGAGGTAATTTCAGATGATTTTAACCTTATTACTGTACTATTATATTTTGCAGAGGAGCTAGATGGAGGAGAGTATCTGTTCGCGTTCCGCATGCTGATGGTTCTTTTTCGAAGAGAGTTTTCGTTTGTTGATGCACTGTATCTTTGGGAGGTAAGACTTACTGTGCTTGGAAAATCATTCGTTGAGAAATTGTTTAGAGTGCCCATTGCAAAATTTTGTCCCTCTTTATGAAGATGATGTTGAATTCATGCCTAATTGTCATGCTGGAAACCTTCCAGTGTTTATATATTCCTCTGTGATATACTTAGCTACAAAGATTGCTTGCAGTTGATGTGGGCCATGGAGTACAACCCGAACACTTTCTTGTTATATGAAACCAGTGCTATGGATACGACCACTGCTGACTTAAACGAGAAACTGTTGAGGAAGTATGGGAAGTTTGAGAGGAACAACGTGAAAACTGGAATCAAGGATTACCAGAGTGCCTTGGCAGTTTTTCTTGCTGCCAGCATCCTTGAGAACAAGCACAAACGAATCTTAAAGGAAGCAAAAGGTCTTGATGATGTTGTAGAGGTCTCTCTCTCTCTTCTAGTATATGGAGGCAATTTGTGGGGGTTTTGCAAGCTCTTTTAATTGTTTCCCTTTAGGGGATTGAATTCTCTTTTTCTTGGTTTTTCTTCTGCAACTGTGCATATATTTCAGTGTGTTGAGACTGTCTCTTGTGTGTCTTATACAGATTCTGGGTGATGTAACCGGGAACCTGGACGCAAAAAAAGCATGTAAAGACGCCTTGATCATTCAGAAAAGGTTCCTCAAAAAGGTCAATCTTCATTTCTGTCAATTCTTCCAGTTCAATACTTTGATAATGAATTTCTGAAGTCTCAACAATCACTTTCCCCTTCCATGCAGGCTCATCAACCTTCATGAGATCTCATGTTGTTGAAGTTAGACCTTCCGTCAGTTGATCGGGACAGTAGCGGATCGCGTACATATTGATCCATAGTTGCCATCATTTTAGCACGGTCCCGTTGTTGAAATGTACTATTTGTGCTGGTTCATACACCAATTTACAGGAAAAGAGAGAGAAGAAAGAGGGGAAAACCCAGTTCTGGTTCCTCTGATTTTGTATTATTATCATTTCCAAGAAAAGATTTAGTGTTGAGATGTGTAACATTATTTCCCACTCCCTTGACGGGGTTAGAGAGAGGCTCAATTTTGCCATAGCCTATACACACAGTTCAATGTGAGAAAGTGTGATGTAAAATATGGTATATATACTTTGTTCAATGTAATTTATGTACCTTAGCTTAGAGATACTTGAGAATGGAAGGGGAAAGAATTTTGGATCCTCTTTATCTTTTGTTTTCAGTCTGATTCTTGCTTTTATAATTCTAAGTTTCTTACTATGAATTTGCAACATTTTCGTCTTTCTTACTAGTAGGACTTCTTAATTTAACTGAATTGAATAGTAATTTGTGACAAAATTTGAGGTTGTTTTAAATTGAAGTGAATGAAATTGTACGCCGAAAACATGTAGAATTATGAATCAGTGAGCACATATTCTCCCATTTTTCATGTGCATTAAAAAAAAAAATGCTAGANCTTAAAATTGTTGCAACTTGTGGTTATCATGTGTTGTAAAAAAGATGAGAGTTGCGTGAAGGCTGCATAGACTAGCATTTAGAAGAGATTCATATGTGTACCTATCTAACATCTTGCAGTCCATATATATAATTACAAAATTTATTATGCCTGTAGTGTATATATTACAACTCTTAAATGTTAACTTGGACTCAAATATTTTGTATTAATTCAAAATTTTCATTAAATTGATGGAAACAAATAAATGCGAACTAGCAAATTGCAAAGAACAATTTATATGAGAGTACGTTATTCACAACTCACAAGATCAACCCCAGTTGTAATGTTAGCAACAATTACCATTGTCTGCCGATGAGGTCTAGGCCTAGTGGTTAAGACTGAGGCCCCTGCTGTATGTAATTTATTGTACTGGCCTTTGTGCCTCCCTTGGATCAAAAAAAAAAAAAAAAACAATTACCATTGTTTGTATTTTGTAGAGCCACCCAAATACCAATTTTCCACAAACTTTCTTTATTATTTGCCCTTCACTTTAAGACTTTAATCGAAAAAAATACGATACTTTATATTTAAATACATTTCAAACAACAACAACAATAATAATAACTTATAGTACATTTGAATTTTATAAAGCTTGAATTTCATACATATTTAAATAATTTTGACAAGAATCTTTATTTTAAATAAGGTAAAAAAGTTTATCGAAAAAATATATTCTAATGAAGGAAAAACTCTCTAAATACATTTTCAATCAAAACATAAAATCGTAAAAAATATATCACCTGGCCTATTAGCTCAGCTGGTTAGAGCGTCGTGCTAATAACGCTCGAGACCTGCATGGGCCAAATTATGTTTTAAATTTTTTTTTTATTTTTCATTCTTGTTTTACCCTGTTGCCCAATTGTCTAACAGCACGGTTTTGAACCAAACCGACGTTTGGCCTCTGAAAACAGAGAAACACCCAACATTTTATTGCAACCGTTTCTATTATTCTGACATTCATTCTCACCTGTTACTCTCTCTCTCCCCTCTTTCCCATCTTTCTGAAAATTCAACCGGAACTTGAGGATAATGCAATGTAATGTCACCCTTTCTAATTCCAATTCTATTGCTTTTTGATTTTAATTTCACAATATTGTATTTGATGGTGTAATTCACAATGTTGTTTATTTGATGATCATTTTCTGGTTTCTCTCTTATTTGCAATAGACCCCATTCAAGACTGAAATTTCCCATTATTCTTAAGTTATTTTAACCTCCCAATTTCGTTTTAAAAATCATGGGTTTCTATCATTTTGCATATATATTTAAAATGTAAGATAAGGGAAACTCTTGATTATGTTGTTGGGAAGTTTTTGTTTTTATTTGGGTTGTATAAATCAACTTAGAAGTTATAATGAGATATTCATTCATCTGCATGATGATGATTATGTTAATATAGAAATTGCCTTATTCAATTGTAGCATTTTGCCTCCTCCCCATTATAGTAAGCTTTCAATGCTATATGATGTTACCACAAGATTGCCTTTGTTTTTCGATCAGATTAGTGATGCAAAACCAAATAAGCTAGGAACTTTTTCACCAACCCAGAAGCAACTAGATAGTTTTATCTTTTTGATTGATAAATTCTAGTTCCTATTGATCTTGGGTGCAATAACAGGTCTTCATTCAAGTGCACTTTATACGTGGGAGCCTCGATCATGAGATGAGGTTGATGGCTTGGTTTGGTTTGGATGGAAAATTTTGGTCTTCACTTGCTTTTGGTTTTACATTTACTGTGATATATTTACCATACAATCTAAGGCCCTTTTTGGCTGATTGGTTGTAGATATTTCATGTACATGTACTAGAGTATTTGGTATCTTGTCGTAGATGAAAAGGATTCAGCTGCATTTCTTATTCATAGCTTGTAATGATGCAGATGATTGTATGGTGGTTACCGCCCCTTCTTTGCAATGTCTTTGATACATAGATCTGTATAATAATACATTTGATGAAGTTGAGTACAATGGAGGAAAATGTATTCGCTAGTGCAGTGGAAGCATTAAAGAATGTTAGGTCGGAAGATGGAACTATACTCACTAAACCATTTTTGGATTTGTGCAAACAGCTATTACCCCTTATAGGTATGATCATTAAATTTCATTGTAACCGACTTGAAACTTGTCCATTGTAAGTTATACTATTTTGTCCCTTCCCGTGGCTCCTCCTGCTCTTATCGTGCACACTATTTTTTGTGCAATGCAAAAACTCTTTATCAGGCTATTCACTTGCTTTTATATACGTATACTATGTTCTGAAGGTTTTTGTTTATCTATACTCTCAATGAGAGCCTCACATTAGTAATTTAAGTTGTCATCAAAGAATCAAATCTAACTGAATGTTGCTATTTCTGCTTTAACAAATGTTTTCTTATACCTCTAACTTTTGCAGTTCAGTGGATATATGGCTGATCGGTAAACTGAATTCTCATACCCATACTTTCATATTAATGTGGATATGTAGCTGATCAGTTTATGTGACATTGGCTAATTATCACTTTCATATTAAAGTGAATTCATCACATCAACCAATCGGTAGATAGTTGATCATCTTCATTTTAAAACACATGAATCTTTTGTAATCTCCTACCTTTAGCTTATGTAACTTAGCAAGTCTGATTACTGATGGTACTCACTACTCAGTAGCATCATTTGACAATTTATCTCTTTATTGTCTTCTACTTTTTGTAATTACTTAGACTCTGTAATGATAAAGTTGCATAAGATAACGCAAACTAAATCATGGATATTTTGATCTATGGAGAAATGGAGACCTTGTTGATTTATTTGCATCCTGGAATCTTGTCTGAGGGTTGCACTTAATAGCCATTCAGTGAGACATTCACATAGCATCATTTGTGTGTGTGTGTCTTCCTTGTATTGTGTAGCAACACTTATTTTACCATATGCTACTCAAGAGCTGTTGGAGGTCATAAGGGTTTTGATACTGATACCTTTTTTTGTTGTTCATTCAAGTTGCTATATTTTCTCTCTTCTTCCCTTCTTTCGGGGCTTTTGTGGACCAGGGGAGGCCTTCTGTAAGTTTTTCTTATATTTGATGATAAACTTGTTTTGGGATCTTAATTGTATTTTATGTGGTGCCAGATAATTTTGGTTCATCAATGGCATGTGTAAGGGCAGATGTTGCGAGTAATATTACGGTAAGATGGTCTTTGTCTCTTATATCTTTATGCACCACATTTATGTTTGCAACATCCGAATAGATCTTATTTTGCTAGAATTGAAGCGTACTAGTTATTTGTAGTTTCTTAAACTGAAATTTGAAGTATTTATGAAGTATCACTTGACTCTTTCTCATGCAATTTTAAGTTCCTTTTACTCATGCTTTTAGGCTTATAAAACATTCAAGTGACTGCTACTACCATTTTTGCTTCTTGAGCTTTTACAGGTTCAGCTACATTGATCTGTTCTTCTCTTTTGCAGAAATTGGAAAACAGATATTTCTCTAACCCTTCAGCGTACACTTACTTATACACTATAGCAAACGAGGAGATTGCATCTAAGTCAGCCAGAAATTCATCAAGCTGTACAAATGCACTTGTTTGGTTGAACAGGCAAGTAATAGTGGTTCTGTTATAATCATATGTTTGTTAATAGCATAAGTTATGCAAATGGTTTACGAGTGCAAATGGCATGCATAGTTTACTTGTTAAAGGAGTCATTATTCATCTGTTTCCAATATAAAGGGAATGCAGCCAATGGAGGTTTCAGTCAATGTTAAGCCGACATATGTGAGGTTAGCTGATAGCTACTGGAATAAGTTTTACTAGTCTGATGCAGTTCAAAATTTCAGGTCTATGGATTTCATGGTACAACTATTCAGAAACCTTTTGGAGCGTCCAGAATTGTCCATGACACAGGCTTGTTCAGATGCCTACAAGAAGACATTAAAGAAATGGCACGGTTGGATGGCGGTTTCAACTTTCAAGGTAAGTACTACAGTACTAGTCTGAAACCGAAATGTACTTTCTTAATTTTGCTGGTTTTCTTGAGTAATTCAACTGCTTGCCACATCCATGCAATGGCAATTATTCAAGTAGTGTGTTTGATAGTTATAATTAACTGATTATTTTATTGATTTATTTTTTGGTTAAATATATTTTCAATTTTCAATTTTCGGAGGGGTCCATATAGAGATGGGAAGAAGACCCTAATATGCCCAAAGAGATTCTAGGCACTTGGAATTGGAATAGAAATGAAAGTACAGTCGGTCATTTTAGATGGGATTCAGAGATTTTAGCATTTGATTTGGAATAAATTTAAATGGAAACTTCAGTGACAATCAAATTTGTAAACTCAACTGACCCCAACATGCACATACAAAAACCGAACCTTCATCTATTTCTAATTTAGGTTGTCTAATTTTCAAGCTGTTAGTGACCCTATCTCTTTCCAGCACATGAGAATTGTTGAAGCATGCGCGTAATGTGCAGCCTTAGGAGCTAAGCAAAGAACAAGATTTCTGCATTTCTTTCTTTGTTTGAACTTATTTATTCAATAAACACAGGTAATTTTGAAGATGGGGCCAGAAAAGAAGAAGTTTATGGATTCAATAGGTGCAAATAGTGATGTTAATGCTGATATTGAAATGCTCTGCAGAACTTTTGCTCCAGTACTTGAAGAGAATCACAAGTTCTTGGTAAGTTTGCGTTGCTTGTAATTTGAAAGTCAAATTGTCTGGATCTGTACAAGAATTTCAGTGTAGTATCTGAACAATCCCCACCCTGTATCCCCCAAAAATGAAATGAAATTATGAACCCAAAAGTATTCAAAAGTCGATGTTTAACTTTGCAGCTACTGATTGTATTTTTCTTCATGTTACAGAGTAGTATTGGAGTTAATGATCTTAAAGCTCCATGAAGAATTCTTCAGTGGCACTTGAAAGATCCATGCAGCTAACTTTTTATTACTTTGGAAACAAGAAAAACTTCCAACATATTTGGTACTGTACAAAATAACAATTTATATTCCTGATGTTAAATATAGTTGTTGGATCACTGTTGTAATGGAAGAAGATTGTATAACTCAACTCTTTTATAATTTTAACTCATGACCCGTATCGGTATTTGTATAGTAGTATCAGTTGAGCTTGAAATTTGATTGCCATATAGGTATTCTTGTGAGATTTTGGTGCAATTCTCTTCTTTTTACAATTCCTACATTTTTGCAAAGCATTGTGAACTGCAGGCACATTGATGCTGCTTATTGCTGCTAGGAAGCTTCAGAACTAGTTCAATGGTTGCTTTGCTACCTGTTACATCCTTTTTTCATCCTTCTTGTGGTTGTTTTTTAAAGTTCTATTATCTAATTGTTTTTCTATTTCTGTTGGACTTTGCATATTGTGATCACGTCATAATATTCACAAGTCACAATTACTAGAAGGTAACAACAACGGGTATGGAACGGAAAATATAGGAATAATATTTAAAAACTAAAACAATCATATTTCAAAAGAGTATGTTGTTAAATATCTTTATTAAATACTTTAAGAGGATTTACAATTTCACGATCATCACAAAAAAATGTACTACTCGCTATATAAGTG
>BSSO01001757.1:0-21983 GCA_030267885.1 Mesembryanthemum crystallinum | reverse complement strand
AGATTATATTTACCTAGCATATTAGGCAAGCAATATGTGTTGTGATTATGTATGATTTTAGACTTTAGTGAGTTGTATCTATAAATAGGGGTCTTCCCCTACATATCAATAACAAGTCACAATATTATTCTCCTCTCTAAATTTCTACAGGGATAAGTTAGAGGGTAATAGAGTTAGTTAAAGGGCAAAAGAAGAGGGTTGAGATGGAGCAGATGATGGGTGTTAGAATGTGGTGGAAGAAGGAAGATCTACAATTGTTTTAGAATACACTAGAATGTGGTGGAAGAAGGAAGAGCTATAATTGTTTTAAAATACTTCGAGCATAATGACTTGACCTGAGAGATTGAATGTGTATTCCTGTTTATTCTTTGATGTAGTTCTACTTGGTTGTGCCTTCACTGCATCAGTACACCTAGCATTGTTGGCATTAGGCACAGTTAATTTTAAAAAATAATCCAGTTATGAGTTTGGCCATCCTTTGATTTATGCAAGAGAAATGGAATGGAACTTTTGAGAACATCTACAATATGAAGTGTCTATACAAACAACTTCTATTATTGTAGATTGATAAAAACAGAAAGTAGCAGAGTGATCTTTCTCTTTTCCATCCCTTGCTACTTCAATTTTGATTATTCTCCATCCATCACTGTCCAATTCACCATCATGATTGCTTTAAGATGGGAAATTGTTTAAATTGTTAGGCAAACAATGGGTAGGAAGTTGAATATTAATTTCATTTTTTAAATTCAAAAATTGTTTATAACTTAAATATTGATTTATGTGACTTTTTGTAGTGTCAATGTAATCAATATCCACGATTAAAACAAATACAATTAATGGCCCAGATTAAGACATGTTTCGACAGCCACCAGCTAATGGTGGCTGTGGAAGAAATCCCCGATGTGGAGTATACTATAAGTATCGAATAAGTATCATACAACATTACAACTATACAAGTATCCACTATTATTTATTTTTCTTTTTATAATTAAAAAATAGGATGCGTATCCACAAGTATCCATCAAGTATCGATGGAGTATCGGTATCGGATAAATATCGGATATTAGATACGTTTGCTAGGTGAAGTATCCCTGCAACGTAGCTCATGAGGATATAAAAAATAAGATAAGTGACTAAATTATCTTGCAAAATCAAAATCACCTCATCTCACTAGTCATGAAAATCATCAAAAATATTGGCAAGTGAGGTGAATCAATCTTCCCACATCATCATAGGCGTGTTTAGCAAACACTATGTAAATCCAATTAACATCAACATCAACATCAACACTGTGAAAAAAGAATATGACATTTGCTTAAATAAAGATGAAAGCAATAAATAGAAAAATTTGCCGCCACCCCCCCTATATATTACGTTTCTTGTGACAAACCCCCCTATAAAAAAAAAAACATGTAAGAAATCCCCCTATATGACAGAAAGCTTCTATAAAACCCCCTCTCTGGCCATTTTTCGAATTTTCCGGTGGGTACCTTATTTTTATGACCGTTTTGCCCCTCTCTCATACATATTTATTTATTCCCTATATTAGCTTATTTATTGCAAGATTTTCATCCCAATGCCTGTTCTCGCCTCAGATCTCTCTCTCATTCCCTCAATTTGTCACTTGTTTGGGTTTTATCTTTAAGATCAAATTGATTGAAAAATCTGCAAAGTAGTTTGGAGAGAAATTTTTTCCGTAATTAGCAAACTTACAAAAATCATGAGGGTAGTTTTTCAACGGAGTCGACAATTACAAAGAAGAATCATGGTAGCCACAAAAAGGAAGGATAATGGAAGGGAAAGAGAGAGAGAAAAACAGAGAGGGGAATGGGGTAAATGGGAGGGTTATATCAGACAAGGGGTATTTTTGTCCAAAAATTTCAAATTTGACCGGAAAATAGGAAAAGTGGCCGGAGAGGGGGTATTTTAAAAGGAAAATGCGATATAAGGGGTTTCTTACAAGTTTTTTTTATAAGGAGGTTTGTCACAAAAAAGGTACTATATAGGGGAGTTGGTAGCAAATTTTTCCAATAAATACCAAAAATCTCTAGTACTAGTAAATCAATCTAGTATCAATTCTATCCCAAATATAACAAAGCGTATGTCCTTGATTCATTGAATCACCGTCAAGATTCGATTTGATGCAACCTACCAAATTTTAAAAAGAATTTGAGTTACTCAAAAAATACTACTGTATATACTCGTAGCCGCCATTGACGTATAAATTGCTCACTCTCTCTCTCTCATCTTCATCTTCATCTCATAAACCCTCAAAACCTCAGCTTTCCTCAAAATCTCATCAATGGCGGCCACAATCTCACCACCCCATTTCACCCCTTCTCATGCCAGAAATGCCCTTATCCCCAAAACCCCCTTCACCACTCTCCTCTCTCTATCCTCCCCAAAAAAACCCACTTTCTCTCTCCTCTCCTTCTCCTCCACCACCACCACCGCCGCCTCCAGAAACCCCCTCATCCGGTGCTGCTCCGGTGGCGGCGCCGCCCCAGTTCCTCGCCGGCGGCCGGAGTACATCCCGAACCGGATATCCGACCCGTATTACGTCCGGGTTTTCGACACGACGCTCCGGGACGGGGAGCAGTCCCCTGGAGCGTCGATGACGCCGAAGGAGAAGCTCGATATTGCTAGACAGCTGGCCCGCCTCGGGGTTGATATTATCGAGGCGGGTTTTCCGGCGGCTTCGAATGCGGATTTGGAGGCTGTGAGGCAGATTGCTGTTGAGGTGGGGAATGTGGTTGATGAGGATGGTTATGTGCCTGTGATTTGTGGGTTGTCGAGGTGTAATAAGGGTGACATTGATGCGGCTTGGGCGGCTGTGAAGTATGCTAAGAGACCCAGGATTCATACTTTTATTGCGACGAGTGAGATTCATATGGAGCATAAGTTGAATAAGACGAGGGAGGAAGTGGTTGAGATTGCTAGGAGTATGGTGAGGTATGCTAGGAGTTTGGGATGTGAGGATGTTGAGTTTAGTCCTGAGGATGCTGGCAGGTATCATTCTATATCTCTCTTTCTCACTATCTCTTTATTGGGTGTGTTTTGATCATGTAAGAGCTTGTAACTATGGTACAAAAAAAACTGCCATTTTAAACAATTGAGGCTGGTCCCTACATTTGCTGATTGAATTGCAAGTTATATTCAGCTGTATTACCTTATTGACATGAAAAATGCTGATGTAATAATCTGCAACTCTGTTCAACTTGTATGTATATACCATTCATGTGTTAACTCCTTATGGTTATAGACTAGACTTATGGGAAAGATCCCTGTTTTTTATTTTATTTTATTTTATTTTATTTTATTTTATATTAGATGGATGCTGGTCTGGTAATTACCTCCAGTTGGGCAATACTTTATTTTGGGGGTGGGGGAGAGTGCTCAATCATTGGATTGAGTAGAGGGGATTGGGGTGGCTGGCTCTGTGGCGCCTCCATTTCGCTTTTGGGACTGACTTGGGTTGTTGGGTTCGAGTCCCGTATCCCCACAAAGATTGGATTCCTTACCATTTTTTTTATAAAGGAAAACGGATTTGGTGGAGAAGATGTTATAAGAAGTGTCTGAGGTAGATGTTGATACTTAGAGTGTTCCTTCAGAACCAGATTCTTTGCGGCACATAGTTGTTTTGAGAAGCTACGGTCTTCATCTTAATGGTTGGATGCAAATGTTGGTGACGGTTTTACCAATGCCCATCCTGGAAATTTCAGATTTATTCCTCTATGCTTTGGTCAGCTTTAAGGTTGGCTTAAGGAATAGGGTTTTATTTTAGCATGGAGGTGTGAGGTTCCTTTCTCTGTCTGGTTCCCTTGTTTGTGTAGTCTTTCCTTTCACAACCACATGCCCATTTTCCACTTCTATACAGTTGCTGGCCCTTCCATTCTGTGGAATTTCCATTTTTCGAGGAGTATGACTCGGAGGGAGTTGGATGAACTATCTGCTCTTCTTCCTTTGCTTGACACTTTTACATTCGATTCTGGTTCGGATTCTAGGGTTTGGGCTCTTTCAAACACAAGGTTGTTCTTTTAGAATACTTTTTTCCAACATTTGATCTCTATACCTCACCCATTCCCTTTGAGTTCTGTTATTTGGGGTGCTAAAGCTCATTTGAAGGTGCATGCTCTCTTTTAGATTGCAGTTCTTAGTAGAGTTAGCTCCAACAATTCGAGAGAGAGGAGTCCTTACAAAGTGCTTTCACCGGATGTGTGTGTGTGATGTGCTTTCGCAGTTTGGAGACTAATGAACATATATGTTTGGATTATCCTTTTGCTTGGTGCCCTTGGCAGCATTTGCTTCACATTTTGGGTGAAGTTGGGTTTGTTCGTTGGTTTTAAGGACTTCAGTTCTAAGAAGGGAGGGAGGATTCTCTAGAGATGTGCAATATTTGGCATTTGCTATGATTTTGTGTATCTGGACGGAGAGAAATAACAGGGTTTTAAGGAACAAATTTTTGTTCTCATTGATCTTGTTTGGGATATAGTAAAAACTATTTTGTTTGTGGGTTTTTGCTCATAGAATTTTCCCCGGAGTCCTGTTGTCAGATGTGCAGTAGGGAATTGGAGCGATTTTTTTTTNTTTTGGTAAAAAGTAATTCTTTATTACCAAAATGGACCAAAGCACTACAAAGCAAAGAGGAGGAGCATGGGGCCACTTCTAGGAAGGTTCCCCAAAATGTACTCCTCTCTTACAAAACAAGCAAATAAAACTCTAATTACATGAAATCTCCAATTGAGCTAACCTGCTATGGTGCCTTTCCATTACATAACTCAACCTGCATCTCAGTTCTTCCTTAACTCTTTTAAAAGCCACCTCTGGGGAGATTGACTGATTCCCATATCTTTGAGGTTCCTTTCCCACCAGATGTTGTAGATCACTGCCCCCCAAACTGCAGCATGGAAGAGTTTGGCCTTCTTTGTCACTTGTAGCCTCTACAGCCATCAGAAAGTGCTGGTGATATGATTTGGAACTGAAGATACTTGCAGCCACTGCTTTATCTTGCTTTTCATCTCTTTAGACCACTGGCAAGCATAGAATAGGTGTCTTTAGGTCTTCCTTACATCGATCTTTGCATAGTACACATTCCAGATTGCTAGTGCATATTCCCAGCCTCTCCATTCTTTCTATGGTGAGCTTCCATGGCTAGCTATTTGTTCAATAATCTCGTTCTCTTCTTAGTAAACTTGTTTGTTATCAATACAATTACTTTTCTTATCTAAAAAAGAGTCAAATATAAATTGCTTCTTTGATTACATAATTAAAGGAAACATCGATGTTGATATTAGTACAGAAGCTCAATATGTTCATCTATATAGGTATCTCATTTCTTGTTTAGAAGATCTAAGTTTACATCGTGTATTTGGTTGTCAACTGTATATGAAGAAAGGATGTGATCTTGTACAGAATTTTGTTTTTCGTTATATTACAGTTACAATTGATTCTTATTCAACTCTATGTTTTACCACAGATCAGATAGGGAGTTTCTTTATCATATTCTGGAAGAAGTTATTAAGGCCGGGGCAACTACTTTAAATATTCCTGATACCGTTGGTTACACAGTTCCAAGAGAGTTTGGACAATTGATTGCTGATATAAAGGCCAACACTCCGGGAATTGAGAATGTGATAATCTCAACACACTGTCAGAATGACCTTGGGCTTTCCACGGCCAACACAGTATCGGTATGCCATCAATTGTTATTCTGCAGTTGTTTCATTTTTATAAGAACTTGGGAAAAATAAGGAGGCTTACTTTTTACCTAAATTCAGGGGGCATGTGCAGGTGCAAGGCAACTAGAGGTAACAATTAATGGGATCGGTGAAAGAGCAGGAAATGCTTCATTAGAAGAGGTGTGCCCTTGTTCAGTTGATACTTAAAAACGTTTTTTCACCTTTAATTTTGATGCTTGCGAAATCTTTTTCTACTTGATCCTATTTAGGCTCATATTTTCCGTCGTCTACCTTTTCTCAAAAGTAGGTTGTCATGACCTTAAAATGCCGTGGGCAATCACTTGGGGGTCTTTATACTGGGATCCGGACAGAGCACATTGTCTTGGCCAGCAAGATGGTAATCATCAACTTTTTCCTCCAAAATTCTTATTTTAATTTCATGAATGACATGTAAACTTAAATTTATTTTCCTTGCCTGTCTTTCTCTTTAGGTGGCCGAGTATTCCGGACTGCTTGTACAGCCGCATAAGGCCATAGTCGGAGCTAATGCTTTTAAGCATGAAAGTGGAATTCACCAGGTTGGTATTGTTAGCATCTCGTAAGATCCGTATCGAGGCCGCACCTACACTTTGCTGAGACCACGTTTCTCCTTTGATACTACCATTTGGACTTCTTTTATACACTATTTAGCATAGGCTTGTTATCTTCATCTATCATGATTTGTGGCGTCTTATAATGGCAGCTGAAACTGTTGAGAGGGCTTATTCTCTCTCATTGTAGTCTTTCTCTTTTTCTTAATAAGGTTCTTTTTATTAACCAAATAAAATAGAATAATGGTAGCTGAAACTAGAGGACAGCTCTAGAATGTCTCTAAATACTCCTACTATCTAGAGGATGGAGGTGATTTATGACAAATTTAAGTAGAAAATCTTATTGCCCAGTGCCCTTGTGTTAGTTTACTTTTCAAATTAGTGCATTATGCATGAACTTGAGTTATGTAAAACCACTTAACTTATTTTTTTTATTGAGAGTGTTCATTATAAAAAAGGAAAAAAAGAAAAATTACATTAACAAAGTAAATCGGTGAAAGCAACAAAAGAACATCAAATAATAATAGCTGTCCAGCCTCAGAAAGTTGCATGTCACAATGGCAAACACACTTCTTTAGATGTTCTGCAGTCATTCTCAGTTAGTGATATCTATTGTTGTGAGCTTGTTTATCTCGGACTCGTATCCAAGGAACTGCTTGAAACTCTGTTCATGATATCTATTGTTGTGAGCTTGTTTGTCTCGGACTTGTATCCAACTAACTCATAGAGACACTTTGTTCTCTTCCTTCTCCACCTACAAATGTGGAAGATACTGATTATTTTGTTGCTTCAATCTTCATTAGTCAAAATATTTCTAATCATTTTTGCTTTTATTTGCTTGCGATTTTACTGATGAGGGAAAGTTTATAAATTAACTGGGGTTGTTTATGATATATAGCACGGGATGCTAAAACACAAAGGCACTTATGAGATCATTTCTCCCGAAGATATAGGGCTTCAGCGAGCTGATGAATCAGGTCTTGTTCTTGGGAAACTTAGGTATGTGGCACTGAAGTATAGTGATTCTGATGTTAATGTGACCCTTGATTCATTTGATATCTATATATCAAGAGATCCACACTTTTTCTTTTCTTTGTTTCTCCTTCCCAAATGTATGGGAAACACTTTCATCTATATATATTTGTATCCTAAACTGTTCATATGTTTTTCACTCAATTATTTATAAAAAGTTAAAAGTACTTTGTGTATGAGTGAATTTAATGAATACTGGGAAGTTCA
Source organism: Mesembryanthemum crystallinum (assembly GCA_030267885.1). Classification (NCBI taxonomy): domain Eukaryota; kingdom Viridiplantae; phylum Streptophyta; class Magnoliopsida; order Caryophyllales; family Aizoaceae; genus Mesembryanthemum; species Mesembryanthemum crystallinum. Next base: position 14,476 of record BSSO01001757.1, on the reverse strand, counting down.
TGAATTTAAAATAATNGTTGGGGTTGGGTGGGTGTATAAGATTACTCCTGGTATTGCCGTTTAGGTATTTTTTTCATTTCAAAGATGTTATTGGAAGATATTGCCATATTGGTGAACTGGCTTACATTTGAATTACTTGTTTTTAGTAGAATTTATTCAGATGCCTCTTTTTTGTATCATTCTGTCGCCTGTCAGTCTTCTCCAAGGCACATTGACTTGTTTTAGTATAATTTATTCAGATGCCTCTTTTTTACATCATGCTGTCGCCTGTCAGTCTTCTCCAAGGCATGTCGACTACATGAGTTTTAAAATCAACTTGATTTCTTGTGGAATTGTCTCTCTTTTATTTGTCATGCACCATTTCTTGATTTTACAATTGGTTTCTGTTATCCCTGCAGTGGACGTCATGCATTGCAAAAAAGGCTTGAGCAGGTAGGTATTGAATTGTGTATTGAATTACACATTTATTATTCCCATGGTCCCATTTAATTATGTGATGAATTTCCCATTTTCAGCTGGGTTACCACTTCGAGGGCAAGGAGCTTGACGATGTCTTTTGGCGCTTCAAATCTGTTGCTGAGAAGAAAAAGGTAAGGACAATATTTCCTTTGTCATTATTTTTTATACACCAGCTTCTTCTTTGGTCTCCGACACATTCTTGGAAGTTTTAAATGGACAAGCTATGAAAAATTATACATGCGGTGTTCCAACTTACAAGTATATATCTGTTGTTTTTTGAATGTTGAAGTGTACCGCGTTTGTCCATGATGTTTTGATCTTCTGAATCTTTGTTGGCAACATTCTTTAATTTTTCTGAGATTTGTTTTTTATTGGATTAATGCCATTGGTGGTATTTCAACTTACTTACCTATCTTTTTGATACTTTACTCCCTCAGCATGTTTTGGATGAAGACATTGAAGCCTTAGTAATTGATGAACTTTTCCAGCCAGACTCGGTTTGGTCACTTGGTGATCTTCAGGTAACTTTTTGATCAAAAAGAGAAAACTCATTGTGGGTTCTTGAAGGTCGGTGTAATTATAAATTGGGTACCCGTGTTTGTTATATTCTCACTTTGGTGCCCCAACATTTGAAATTACTATCTGAATTTGGGTCCAGACAGCAACTTTGTTTGGATCTCTGTGAAATTGACATGTCAAATGTTGTTCCCATAGGAACATTCATGTGACAGATATAAAGACCAAAAAACCCTAGTGTTGTAAAGCAAGCCGTTTAGCTCTCATTAAACGGTCAATTTAAGAAGTCACTTACATCCTAATTCTCATGGCCGTCTAACAGCTAATATCATTTGTTCAATATTTAAAAACAACGACTTCTTTGTTAATTGACAAGGGCTATGATAGGGATGGCAATGGGTTGAGTCTAGATTGGGTCCACTTGAAATGATTTTTTAACATGGATCCATACTAGACCAATGAGGTTTGAAAATCTTGGATATAAGATCAATTGGTCCAGTTAGAGGTGGCAAAACCCGACCCGACCCGAGATATCCGATCCGATCCGCCCGATACCCGACCCACCCGACACCCGAAAATATATCAAAATAGTATTATCCGAAACCGACCCGATCCGATCCGGTCTAACCCGATATCCGATTAACCCGGTAACCGAACTAACCCGAACCCGATAATATCCGATCCGAAGTTAACCCGAAATCGAAATTGACCCGAATTGAAGTCTATCCGATACTCGATTACTTTGAATTTATGAGTTCTAAGACTAATAATATATGATTATTACTAATAAAATTTACATAAATCAATATTTCATATATATTGGCTTTGTAAACCGTAAAATTTAAGCTTAATTCACATTAATATGACCTAAAATTCAATTTAATCCAAAACTCATGTCAATCGTAACCCGAACTAACCTGACCCGTGTTAATCCGAAACCCGAAACAACCCGACCCGAGTTGACTCGAAACCCGACATTAGCAATAACTCGATTCAACCCGACTCGACCCAACCCGAACCGTATAATATTGAGACCCAAGTTAACCCGAACCGATGATGACCCGAAACCGAAATGACCTGACCCAAAACCGACCCGACCCGCCTGACAGATATAAAGACCAAAAAACCCTAGTGTTGTAAAGCAAGCCGTTTAGCTCTCATTAAACGGTCAATTTAAGAAGTCACTTACATCCTAATTCTCATGGCCGTCTAACAGCTAATATCATTTGTTCAATATTTAAAAACAGCAACTTCTTTGTTAATTGACAAGGGCTATGATAGGGATGGCAATGGGTTGAGTCTAGATCGGGTCCACTTGAAGTGATTTTTTAACATGGATCCATACTATACCAATGAGGTTTGAAAATCTTGGATATAAGATCAATGGGTCCAGTTCGGGTCCTATTAATAATTTTCTAGAATATTTTATATTTATTTATTATGACAGGAAAGCTAATTTAAAAAACAGAATTTATCACCATATCATAATGTACTTAAGTTATACATTTAGGTAGTTATTGTTTTTTGAAAGGTAAGGAGGAGATATTAGGAGTTCCAGTTCGAGAAGGGTTACAACATAAACCTTCATCATTGCCCTAGCCAACAACATAAAGCCAATACAATAAGACTAGAAGCTCAAAGAAATCTAGGTATTCTATGAAGTTGACTACTTTCTATATCTTCTTCCTCTTCTATTTTCCATATTCTCCATTGGTGTGCTTGCAATGACCTACTCTGGTTTGAAGCAACAAAATGGCCAAAAACCAGAGCTCGATGGAGCAACATATCTTCTGCAAAAGGCCTACCCACAAGCAAACCACATTCAACTCCAGCAGCTTGGAAGCAGCATGTCAATGAGTTTTACCCACTATTGGTTAATGTTATAGTTATTTTTGTATGTTAATCATTGGCGGGAGAAAATGTGTACGGTTCTTTTGGGTCTCTGCCTCTCTGGGTCTGGTCTCGCGGTCTGGGTTTGGAAAGTACCTAGACCCAAGTCTATGTATGTTTCTGTAGATCTGAATTTGACCAAAGTCTGGATTTACAGCATCTAGCCCCACTTGAATGGACTGGGATCCATTGCCATGTCTAGCTACAAAGAAGCAGAAGTTGGAAAAATCATTCACCACTTGGAAAGTGACCTTGAATTTTCAAACCAGGAAGAAAATTTTCAAAAAATTAGAAATTAACTTAGAACGTCCCATAATTTCTCAAACCCACCAAATGGAAATCATCAAAATGCCCTAATCACTTGGAGAATTTACGAACATTTCCAAAATTCCTGAGTCACTTGGAATGGTCCAAAATGGGCAGAAAATTGGCAAGGTGCTTATCCAAAATTTAAGGGTTCTAAATAAGATCTACCAAACATGTGACATAAGAAAGATATATGAATGTGGAAGTAATCAATACAAGCTTTGCTTTAAGTGTAAAAATTGTTGCTATTTTCAGTGGTAAAATCATTCTGAAAATGAAGCAGGATTGATGGAAGTGAAAGTTATGGATGATGCTTCTGGGGACACTAATGATAATTTCAGAGAGGACATAATGGAGATAAGAAGTTGCAGATGCTAATCAACCTCTAATTCTGTATTAGTTTCATGCTTGTCATTGTATTTTCTAAGCGATGAACATAAGTTTGCGTGTCAATGTAACTATATTTCATGATGAGTAATTGTACATGTCAACTTTTGCATCAAAAATATGATATGGTCACAACATAACAAACTGATCTATGCTTAAAAACTGTTCTAACATCGAAGAAATAAATACCACTAAATAACAAATAATTAACTACTCATGACCGGCTTCTTTGACATCATTATCAGCAAACTGATATTGAGACCATGCATTGTCACAGAGCNACAAAAAAAAAAAAGAAAAGCATTAAAAATTTTGAACTAAAATTAAAGCAGCACAGACAGATAACTAGATGAGGCTTGTGTTAGACAACCTGATGGGACTCAAAGGCTGTGAAGAGGGTCCTGCTTCAGTTGAGTTGTGGCAGCGTACAAGGTCTTTATGTTGGTCTCCTTTAGGGCTTCTTAGACCCTTCCATTGGCTGTCTTTGTCTTACAGCTTTCTGATCTTTTCACCTTGGCAAGCTCTTTTGTTATGAGTTTACGACCAATGCCTTTGCAGGTGGAGCAGATGATGACAATAGAGTTCTTCATTTGGCTGCCTACTCCTCCTTTCTCTGTATCCTTGGTCTTCTAGTCAACTTAGGGGCCCAAGTATTGGCTACTTATCTTTGAGCCACATGGAGCAATCAGGGATTGGTATGAAAATAGGCCTTCCCTAAGTTACCCAATTTCTTCATTGAAACACTCAATAAATTGTTTGCGACCTCACCCACCTTGACTGATTTGTCAAATTTGGGCAAGAGTTGTCCCTTGCCAAGTACTCTGATGGTACATCCATTAAGTAATTCATAGCCATCCTTTGGATTCCTCCCTTGTTTTTTTGCTCTTGTGAAGACAACTTGATGAGAGCCTTTGCAGCAGTCAAGAAGTGATGTTTCATTCAATTGTCAGACCATAATAGCTGGAAACGACATATATATGCATAGGGCTTGAAAGTGGCTTGAAGCTGGCAATAGATTTAGAAATACATACAAGTAAATTACAAAATGTATGCTTGTCTCAAAAAAATTAAAAAATACAAAATGTACACAGCCAACAAACAAAATACGTAAGTGTCATTCATCAACTTATGGTCGGTTGGTCACTATTGATGATGACCTAATTTCTTCTACTATATTTATTAGCCAATCATTAGTGATGATACTAAAGAAAAGAACCAATTGTCTTTGTCCTCCTATCTACAAAAACATATACAATCCAAATTTTCTTTTAGATAAGAAAACTATATTACGATTGCGAGAAAGTAATTATAGCCTAGGTGGACAAGAAGTATCTAACTACAAGTCGCTCCAGTTCCGCTGGATGTTAGTGACACCGTGTATAAGCACCTGCTGCTTGGCCCATAGTGAAGCCAAAGACAGCACCAAACACTACCCGCAAATGGGACATCCCATAGAGACACGAGAATTACGCCCCAACCACAAACATTAAAAAGTAGCCAGTCACCATCCACTACACATGCTACTATGGCCCTTCTTGTGTGTTCAAAAATTTCCAATTTGTATGAAAGGCTTGCATCTATTATTAAACCCTTTCTTTCATGTCTCAAAACCAATGAATATTTTGGTTACTGGTTCTTCAAGACAACTTCTTTGAGACTAGCCTTGGCACTATAAAACTGATTCCTCCTTGGAATAAATCTCAAGTGGGTAGCTCAGTTTGAGTTCCTTTAGGCCACCGGAGGTTTTTCTGGCCGTTAATTTCAGGGCTCATGGATTAGTCGAGCAAAGCTCGGATACCCATATTATCTCAAAACTAATCTCGAATCTCTAAATCAACATCTCTGTCATCCTTTTTTCACATTACCTCAGGGTTTGCTTTGAAATCCTCCATCAATCCTTCAAAAATCCATGTTGCCTATGCACTAGAATTCCTGTCCAACCTGGTATATGAATGCTCTTGTTTGTTAGGGTCTTATTGGGAATTGATCCAATCAACTAACAATGATGCATATATCCTCCATTCACACCTTTCATTCCTTGTCGCCTCAGATTTACCCTTCACTTTTCTCCTTTTTAGCCTTCCCTTCACCAAAGCTCGTGCTACCTTTTTAATTGTCAGCCTTTTCATCCTAAACCTTGGCCTCTAATGATTCCAGCTCAGGCATTATCCATATTCTTCTTGAACCTCACCTAGAAGTTCTTCTAATTTCTTTTATCCAAGGAAATCCATTTTGTATGGCTTATGACCTATTATTTTTTGGAAGTCTTAAAGAAATATTTATCTTTTGTAGTTTAATAGTTCCACTCTTCACCTTCCTGAGATATTAGTACCACACTATCATCCCCATCCTGATGCATGTCTGTGTTAACTCTCTGATTTTACTTGGGTTTATTCTTAAAATTATCACAGAAGGCTCGCACTTCCAACTATAAAATATGATGTCTACTCTCTTCTATGAATAAAGAAATACCTTCTCCCTTGCACAAATAGTAAACATTCTTCCTAGGCTACATCATCATCTACAAGCATTAGATTCCAGTACTAGGGAGCTTACGCCTCTCATCAGGGTTTTTTTTAGTTCTTAACACATGCTGTTCTAGATTCTGCAATCCATAATCAACAAATTCAACGCAATTTTTTTTAATTGAGACCCACGCCCATGATACCATTCTTGGTCCTTGTAGCAACATAAAAAGTGATGATTGATGACTCTGTACCACAAAGGAAACCCAAGAAATGAACACGGAGAATTCAATTTCATTATCAAATAATGCATTCAATTTCTTTTGTAAATTCTTCTCATTTGAGGACATCTGGTTCCTCCTATCTTGTAACCTTTCTCCATTATTAATACAACTTCTTCTTTATCAAAAAAATGATTACCCTAAAAGAATAATTTAACTCAATGCAAATGTTGACAAATTCTGAAACAATGAGGTCAAGTTGAATGTAGCATAAATCCGTCGAAGCCCTAAGACACTGACAGCATAAGTACCGACTCAATAGTAGGTACAGAAGAAAATCCTAAACCCGAGGCACATTCTATTATATCTGGTCATATGGAAAAAAAGGTTACAAAATTGCCTCCAAAGCGAATTAATGCTTATTTGATTTTTCTATGTACGGTAACCCTTCGAAGTGCTTTTCTTTTGCTTACAAAAATCTAATTTTTCATAACCTCTATTGTCCTTGATTTTTCCAACAATCCTCCGATTCTCCAAGTTCTTACTTTGGATTTTCCTTTACTTAGAAAAGGAGGGAGAGGGAAACAAATTTCAAATGAAAAGGAAAATAATTTCTTGAACTCTTTTTTTCATTTGTTCAATCACTGCGTGTGTGGTAGTTAGATGTTACTTAACAGTGGCCTTAATGACGTTCATATGCTAATATAGAGTCAAACGGTATTAGTGTTTCGATCTATATGAGATATTTCTTCAAACTTGGGGCACCAAAGTGAGAATACTAAAAACACATATACTGGTTACCCAGTTTTAATATATTACCAAACCTTGGGCATCTAAAATAATTTTTTGCCAAAAATATACGATTCATTGCTGGAGTGGGTTGAAAATTCACTCATTTGCATTTTCATGGACGTGAGACAGGTTACCTGTGGAACTCTTGGACTTTCAACAGCAACAGTTAAGCTAACAGATGCTGAAGGGACAGAACATGTTGCTTGTTCGGTTGGAACAGGCCCAGTTGACTCAGCTTACAAAGCTATTGATCTCATTGTGAAGGTTTGTAATGGAGTAACCTTGATCTGTTTTAGTTAATTACATTGAATGTTTTGCGGTATCTGAGTTTGGCTGCATCTTGACAAGATCTGATTGACTATCTATCGATGTTGGAAACTATCTGTCTTGAAGGGGTGGGATAGGTATTTTCTGGTCTGCACTTGAAAGTACTATTACTTTGTTAATCTTGCCCTTGATGGAGTGTCATAAATATTAATCATCAAATATTGAATACTTTAGAAGGGCATATAGGTTTTTCTGCCCCCCTCATTTGCAAGGTTAATTGATGAGATTGTCACAATGTTTGCCATCAAATTTACAATCCTATGGGATTGGAGTAGCTATTAAGTATTATCTTCTGATTGCGTCCTTCTTACTTCATTCACGTGAGTTCTTACTCTCACTTCCACCGTAGTAGTCCTAGCATTCGGTTACGTGATGCACACCTTTCATATTCTTCATCTTGTGGGAAGAAAATCTAGATTTGCCTACCTGGCTACCTCTATTGTAATCCTTCATGTTTCCTGGAAATCTTACTTCCCTCTTTGCTTGTCCTCGTTGGGGCATACATATATTTTTTTTATGTATACTCAATTACCTAGCCAAAGAGTGGCTAGTTGGAAAAATATAATAAATAAAAATAAAGGAAAAACAAGTGTAGTTGCATTAAAAAAAATGACGTCGTTCACTCTTCATGACCAGGTACCTGTGACTCTGCTCGAGTACTCTCTATCAGGTGTGACAGAAGGCATAGACGCAATAGCTACCACCAGAGTCTTGATAAGGGGAGATAATGGTTTCACATCAACTCATGCTAGTGGAGAAAAAATTCAGAGAACTTTCAGGTATGGCTTATTGGTGTTCACTGTGATCAATTTGCTTTTTCTTCTCAAACCGTGTTCACTGAACATGTATGGTGGTTGGCAGTGGGAGTGGATCTGAAGTGGATATTGTTGTATCAAGTGTCCGAGCTTATGTTAGTGCACTAAACAAGATGTTGGGTTACAAGAAGAAACCTGACCAGAAAGTTTCACCTGGAAATTCTCGTGTATCGGCTTCAGCAGATGTGCCTGCTGCCACCAGTTCAGTTTAAAATTCGAGTTTGATGCTCATGCTTAATTTCTGTACAAATGTGGGGTATAATTCCACTTTTCTGTTCTCATTGTCTTAGCAACTTGCTACTGAGTAGTATTTTCATTTTATACATTTTTGGAGCTTGATTTAGACGTTGTCGTGTGTCAAATGTATGGTTAATGTTATAAGTATATGGTAGCTTGACGCATGTAAATTGTTACTTGAGATTGAAGATGGTTTCAAGTACATGTACAAGGACATGGATCTCTTATTAGAGGAAATCTTTCAGTTCAAACCTGTAATGTGGGACTACAGATTCTCCTCTTATTGGAACGGATCAGATCCATGTTGGAATACCAATTCTGCTAGCAGTAAGGGAGATATAATTCCTTATTTCAAAATTAATTTAATTTCTATTTCTCTCTAACACCTCAAGCTTAAAGGGCTTACTCTAGCTCAACCCATTACAGGCCATACCAGGTGGTTGGTTGGTTGGCCTACCCGGAGGACCGATGCACCTTCTTAAACTACCCCAACTGGGTAGCGGTGCTTGGGATCAGATCTGAGACTCCCAAAACGCAAAGTTAAGCATGGGTTATGAGCGTGACTTGTATTGTATGGTACAAAAGTTCACTTGAAATATTCAGATGTTTCTACAATCAGGGAAAAGCTCCAAGTATAACAATTTGGAAAGGAAAGAACATGTAAAGGTTTTAGTGTCTTGTATACATTGCATTATAATCCGTACACGATATAAATCTCGAACTTTTATTAGAACTGATTTGTTATTGACTATACTCTATACCAAAAATTTGACGATCTGTCTTTGATGCTGGTCTGAGTTGAGGAGAATGCAGAAGAAATTTTGGCAACAGCGCTTGTGGAGAATGGATCTTTACTTGGATATCCCAGAAAAGCAAAGAGATGAAAACCACGTCTTACCACGTAAACGCAGGACTAACATATGTGGGATAGGCGTCAAATTTGGATGAAAGACCCCGTACTTTTGTTGCTTCTGCGACTTGGCCAAAATGATCGAGTTCAAGTTCATTTGCGTGGATGCCTCCTGTGGTAAGTATGGACTGCATCCCTGCGGCATTTGCACCCTTTATGTCATGGTGAAGAGAGTCCCCAACAGCAATGCAATCAGATGCATCAACACCTGCCATGCCCAATGCTGATTCATAGATAATCTGCATAATCATGATAAGTATCAGGGCCATTAGTTGCAGAAAAGGCAGTGCACTGGGGGGTAGGCAGTCATATAAACATGTTAAGGAGGCTTCAACTATCCCATATCCGAATCATCAAACAAGGCTTCATTTTTCTTTGTTTTTGGAGCATTTGTGGGGTGTCAGTGGTAGAAGAGTAGAATCAGGTTCCGATTGCAACATCCGAGATCAAGTAGATGGTATCAACATTCAACAGTGAAAGTGAGCCCAGAACTACCAATCACTATGACTTCAGTTAACCATAAAAGCTAAAAGGTACAATGAGAAGCGGAGAAGAGGTAAAACAAGAAACATAGGTGATCACTATGACTTCAGTTAACCATACTAAGTATGTTTAGTGAAGAGGATTGGGAAGATGCATCCATATGGTAGCTTCTCTACTGTAGGAGAGATTTCAAAGAGCGAACTACAATGGAACAGGGACCTCATACCTGAGTCCTTTCACTTGGTTCCATCTCTTTATTTATCCTAGAAAAAAAAAAAAAATCCTTTCACCTTTTCACCACAACTATCGGTGTAAAAACTCGGGCTCTACTGTAGTTGTCCGACACTAGTATGTATCCAAGTGTTGGACTCAGCGAATAGTCGAAAAGTTTTTTGGTCTAACTGGGAGTGTTAAGTGCCCATGTCCATGTCAGAATGTCAAGTATCTGACATAAGAACTTGAGGTGAAATAAAGAGCGATTAACATAGACCAATACCACCACCGCCGGCGCCTCCTAAGTGACAAGTGAGGTGTAGGGCGGTTAAAATGTATGAAACTTCATCCCTAAGAGGTATATTAGAGAGGCTGTATCTGAAACAGACATAGAAAATTATCTTGGTACATAGAAGAAGAAATAGCTTCAAGAAGAATGACAGAGTTGACTTTACCTTTCCAGGCTTTCCCATCCACTTGACTTCACCGCCTAGTTGTTCATATTTTGCTGCGAGTGTTCCTGTGATAAATAACAAATTGAAGACAAAATATAAGAATTTGAGTCATAGATGACAAACAAACAATTGAGAAACAACATTATGAGTCCCGAGTGTTCTGTCAGCAAGGAATTGGCATGCCCCATGCTATTGGACAGTAGACAGACCACATTGCCACTACATCAAAAAACAACATACCGGGCATTACTCGTAATGCTCTGGCCTCAACAGTTACATAGTCTGGATTAGCTACCACCATAGGAATTTTTCTCATAGCACATTGTTCCAAGATCTTGTCAAGATCTTCCAGTGTCTTAGGAACTGCAGTTCCAGAGGAATGTCCCAATGCTTCAGTGCCATGGGCCAAAATGAATTCAGCTTCTTCAACATTATGCACGACTTTCAAGTCTAGTCCCTGCAACAATAAATGCATAAAAAGCTGACAATGTACATGGTTGCTGTCTTCTCTCTAGTTTCTTGAGCTCTTCCCTTTATAAGTGTTAAATAGAGAATTCAAAATTCAGGATATAAACCCACAGGGTGGCCTTACGACAAATATTTTTTCATTCAAAGTAAGACAATGAAATAAGAGAACATATCGGACGTAGCGTAAACTCTGGTCACTACTCCGTAATTCTAAGCCACATTATTATCTTTTGAATTGGGGGGCAGGGATGGGGAATTAAAGGCACATATGTCAAATATATAACATACATCAAGAGATATGGCACCCCGGTCACTCCAGGTAATGTGGATGCAGGACCTTCCGAGTGCTGCAAACCAAGCATCATCTCGCCTGTCAATAAATGACATAATAAGGCAAAATCAAGTAGTGTTACATTTCCCAAAAAAAAAAAAAAAAAAGAAAAAGAAAAACCAGAGAGAGTAAGTGCTACATTTCAGAGGAAATTGGTAATTGGTATAAATGTAATACAACCATTAATAGATTAAAAATCAATATAACCATGCGACCACTCTGTGGAAAAATAGAAACTTGCTCATCAAACAATGCTAGGCTTGGGATTTTGGTGCCAAATATGGTCCCCTCATTATGTGATGGCAAAAGCATGAAGTGGCCTTCATGATTACCTCTTGATCTACCAAAGCTTCAAGCCATATGAATAAGTGGGACATAAAGGGTCAGACTTGAAATTCCACAACAGGCCAACACCCTCGCCAACAACAAGAATATAACAGACCATGAGTACAAGACCTAGAGAGACTGTCTCACATGTGGGCAAGTGCTATGCAGAGCATTAAGAATTTTATGGTGGAAAAAACCCATGTCAGATGTTTATACTTGAAAACTTATGAATCTTGAAAATCATAGTTGATCACAAGTGTTATACGGATATTTCCAGGTTTAACCTGATGAATAGTAACAGCCATGTCAAGCTGCAATTGGTGAACACATGGTTAAATGAAACTTTTGTACGATACCAGAACAAGCAACAGGTTGATGTACACACTATATTTCAAAAATTCAATGTATAAGAGGATCAAATCATTTGGTTTATGTGATATGTCTTCCTTTATGTTTTATTGCTAAGTATAACATATGCCTCAGCATAAACATAATTATGCACCTTCTGCTACTTCTATGTTGTTTGCAGAAGAAATTTCATTTAAATAACCTTTTCCCATCCTGGCATGTTTTTTTTGGTTCATATTTCCAAGTTTCTATTTCAAAATTTTCTTTTGAGTTTTCATGACAAATGCTTGCTATATTGAACATAAGTAAACAAAATCAAACCAAACAAAAGGATTTCCCCGTATTTGGGTGAAATTGCCAATATTTAACATTATTCCTTGATCATAAGATATACCCCATGTACCAGGAAAATGCTAATTACACCATGTAAGTGCATAAAATCATATTTATGCTGCAGTAAACAATATCCCTTGGTGCTTATAGACAGTAAACAATATCCCTTGGTGCTTATAGACAGGAAAATGCAAGAAATATCACAAAGTGAAATTATGAGCTCCTCATCTGCGACTGTTAGTATAAATAAAAACGTTTTAGAACATCAATCTTGCACATTCGAATAATTTGAATTGCTCTTTGTAAGATACCAAGATACAACCTTTCATGACAGAGTTTAAGATATCCAACCTCTCCAAGTACTGATGTGTCAATTCTCCACTGGTTATGACTCCCAGAAAGAGAGAAGGATCAAAGCCAAGACTTCTCATTTTGTCAACCGTCACATATGCTCGTCTCGATGAGTTACTTATAATCACCATCTTAGCCCCAGTATATGCTAGTTTTTCCACTGTTGTCAAACAAATTTTTTGAGATTGAGAAGCACTATCATGTAACTAGAGTGAACACACTGATTGATTAAAACTTGCTTACCAAGTACCAAAAGTAATCAACCAATAACATACATGTTGAAATGGCACCTGGGTATGGCTTTTTTCCATCATGAAGAACTCCAAACTGATCTAACAACCATGCCTGTCAGCACGTCAAAACAATTTATCTCAGTACCAGACATTTCCATTTTCTGTCAAATACAATCAAGCACCACAGCAAGGTGCAAGAACACCAACAAACTTAATAGACACCTTTGAGAAAACATACTACAAATCATGTCAATTACAGTGATATTCATACATTTTCATCACCAGCTTGTCTCTAATGAGACTAGTCTCAATGAGGCCACCACTTAGCCCAACTTCAATATGTGGATCTAGGCCCAACCCACAAAACCTTATTATTCATGCATCTCATCTAATAATTCGATGAGACACGTCTCAAACAAGAATTTGCCTTTCATCGCTTTCCAAATTGTGTCATCATATACTCATTGTAACATCCATTCTAACACAACCCTTAGATAGAAGCCACAAGAGGAGCACTGGGTTGATGGTTTGGTTTGTTTTGATTCGAACATGACCCACCTAGCTTTTCCCTATTACCTCTGCCCATAACTGTAGCGTTGTTATGGCTTTGTAGAAGAGATACAAGAAAAAATTAAAATGTGATGCTACAAAGGAAACTCAGCCCCAATGGGAAATAAAGCATGGTGGCTTTTATATTTCAAATTATACATGGAGGGCTTGTGCTTACCCGCACCCATTAAACTGTATCCTTCCATTCTACAATTTTTTTTTTTTTTTTTTTTTTCTCAAGTTGACGAAAAATCCCTTAGTGAAACGCAAACTATATTTCATTAAAACACATCGTTGTAACATCAACCCCTTTTCCATTGTATCTGACAGCCGATTTCAACATCCATCTGACCATCTATTACTACGGAAAAATGCTAGCGAAATTGCTACAATTCATGATATTCATTTAATCAAACTTTCAATGAGAAATGGTGAGATTATTCAATATAACACACACAAAAACCCAACAATTTTACTGACAGAATGAGGAACCCACAAATTTTAAAAGCTAATACTACTGAATTTAGATTGAAGAGAGGGTAAGGGTAAAGGAAGAACCTTGAAGCGACGAGTTTCAGCAAGGTGTTGAATGCCAGTCAATGACTGGAAGAGGTGAGTGTCATTGGTTGACACACCACCATTGGGCATCATTATCTCTCCTCCCAATTTTTCTTGCAATGGATTTTCAGTGACTCAAACCAGTAACACCCAACTTTTGTTTGCGGATGAGTTCTTCGCGGGTTTCTATTGGGTTGTGCCAGTGAACTCGTTCAAATGCAGATTTTGGACTCAACAATCAACATAGGAATTAGGATCAGATAAACATGGTATTTATTATAGAAAAAATTGTCAAAAACTCCCTCATTCATCCCACTTTATTAGAAAAACCCCTTAATACAAATTTGTTTGGCAAAACCCCCTTATAGAGCACTTCCGCCTAGGGATGTAAATGGATTATTGATCCGCGGATATCCGATCCACCCGATCCGAATATATGGATAAAAATCCGATTAAATGGATAGTTATGCGGATGGCGGATGGATCGGGTCGGATTCGGGTG
>BSSO01001756.1:0-21985 GCA_030267885.1 Mesembryanthemum crystallinum | reverse complement strand
TTTTTGAAAGCTAATTGTGGGACAAAAATATTGGTGTTTTTGAAAGCTAATTGCGGGACGGAGGGAGTAAGAGAAAAAGGTAATGAAGGGAGCGAGGTGGGGAACTTGTTGTGATCAATGGAAGTTAACAAGTACACTGGGCCATCACTAGGATGTGAATGGACAAATAATATACACCAAGGAGTTGTTTAGGACAATGCTATGGAGTAAACCAACGGGCAAGGCATATATATAGACAAGACCAAAGTAAAGTCTACCACTTTATTTTGTCTTTGAGTTGCAACTTACAACAACATCACAAATGGTAATAATACAATCTAGCTATATGCAACTTGCTGATGGTTGATATTTGTATATAATTTTGGCTGGTTGAGCTTGTTATAGTTGACTTTCGAAGTAAAATTATTGTACATACAATCTAGCTATATGCAACTTATTGTTTGTCTTCTTATTCGGGGTCAATTTCATAACACAACAAAGCTTTGTGAAAAAAAGGGAAATATTGTCAATCGTTTAAGCAGCCTAGTAACTGGCCATATATATACAAATATACAATTAATCCGGAAAACATTATCCATAATGCATACCCTCGATCATATATATATATCTTCCCAATGCAAACAAATATCTCCCTGTTCGAGGTGGTTGTCAATTGTAAGTTTTTTATTTTGAAAAACTTTCAACACTTTGTAGAAATTTAATTTAAAGTTGAAATTTTTGTGGTTATAATTCCCTACTTAATTATCAAAACTGACAAAAGAAAACTAAAAACCAAAAAAAAGTGATTTCTAAAAACTAGTTTGAGCTTTCAAAAAAACCGAAAATTGACAACTACTAACCATACCAAACAGGGCCTTAGTAACAATATAAAATTAAGTTGTCGTTTGGCATAGTTTCTTAAACGAAGAGTTTCTCATTCACGATTCTTTCATCCCTTTCTCCTCCCTCATTCTCTTTTGAGTTTATAAGAAACCAAAATGGGGTTAGAAATAGAAACTCTATAATAGAGCTTTACCCCATTCTACTTCTAGTTTCTTAAAACTATCAGAGGATGATGAAGTGAAGATGGAGGGGATAGGAGAATAGATATTTGTGAATGATAAAATAAAAATGGGAGAAATTAGTCAACAACACCTAAGCTACGTTTACATGTACATTTATTTATATATTTTTTTAACCAAAAACTATTTATCCGTCACACATTTCTCTTCCACAGTCCTTTTTTCCCCCTCCATTTTGACATCTATTAGGTTGAGATAGGGATAGAAATAGAAGTCACAATTTAGAGCTTCCACTTATGCCTCATTTTAACTCTTTATAAGTTAAGGTTGTGGAGGAAAAAAAAGGTGGTGGAGGAACTTTTTAGAAGTTAAGGAGTAATTTTTTCTGTAAGTATGGCCAAATGGAAAATAATAATCAAAAGTTTCAGCCAATAGAATGAGTGTTTGTTCCTCGAATTATTGATCATAAAGAGAGTTGCATAAGCTAACATATACAAGACGAGACATCAACATGAAGATTAATTCGTCAGTGATAGACATAAATATTATTGTATGCACCAAATTGATTTAACAATCTTTTCATCTTACGGTGGAGGATTACATATATCCAAGTTGAAGTATAGTAGGTGCTAGTTATATGTGTGAAAGAACCGTTTCAACCAAAAGTTTAAGTTGATGGTTGTAGGCTCATCAATTATATATCTCCTTAATACGCCCCCTCACGCGAATGCCCATTAGGCTTGAAGCGTGGATCATGCACAGGCCCCTCCAAACCTTGTGCTTTGGCTTAACTATTTAATAGGAGAAAGGGGAGCTTCCCAAGATTCGAACTTGAGACATTCTGGTCACTGAAGCTCTGATACCATGTGAAAGAATTGTTTCAACCAAAAACTTAAACTTTGGGTTGAATCGGTTCCTTCATAATATGGTCAAATTATAAATTTGATAAGAGAAGTCTGTACTCATTCCATACATCCCACGAAAATACTGTCAAATGAAAAGTGAAACGAAGTTTAAAGAATTTTGTTTTGAGTAATGGGGGTGAATTTTATATGAAAAGAGGGATGTGTGAGAATAAAGGGGGAAGTCAGATATTTAACATTTTTTCATCACCAAACATAGGAAAATGGCAATTCTTGAGTGGGGCAAACAAAAACATCATAATGAGTTGTAGGTATTACTTTGCACATATGAACAGAGTATTAATTTTTCCTTTTTTTTAAATGAAAAATTTATCACCCATAATTCAAACTTTACGCGAATTGTAAAAAATAAAAAAAATAAAAATAAAAATCGAAGTTTTGAAATTGCGCACAATAATTTCAACTTCACACTTGGTTGTACGATGTACACTCTAAGCAGTGAAGGTATCTTCTCTGTTCCTTACTAAACAACTAGAAAAATTTGTCAATAACTACCTTTTAAGTTTTACTTGTTGCGAATAGCTATCGCATAATTTTTTTTTTTTTTTTTGAAAATATTTACCTTTTAACCAGTTTTTTTTTTCTTTTTTATTTTTTTTTTTCGTGGATCACTACCTTAGCCCCTTTTCCGGTGAAAAAAGATATGGAGTGACCGTTTTACCCCTCACTATTTTTTGAAATAAGTAATTTTCTTTTTTCTTAAAGAGGTATTACTTATTTTGATTTGGAAAGGAATTAACAACAAAAAGGGGGGGGGGGGGGAACCAAAAAAAATTAAAATAATTAAAAATTAAAAATTAAAACCCATTTTATTCATTAAACTATGGGTAAAATGGTCAATCCACATGCTTTATTGGCCGTAATAGGGCATGAAGTAGTGATCGACAAAAAAAAAAAAAAGTGGTTATAAGGTAGTTATTTTCAAAAAAAGAATTTATAAGATAGTTATTTACAAAAAGTGGAACTTAAAAGGTAGTTATCGGCAAATTTTTCAAACAATTAATATATAATTATTGAAGAATTTCTCATATAATGTAAGATTAACATCATTTCACTTGATTAGTAATGAAAAAAAGTAAATTTGTAACTTAGAATGCATCGTGTAAAATTTGGATTACTTCCAATTTCAAAAGTTTGGATTATTTTTTATAATTTGATTAAAGTTAGGATTTTTGGCAACCAGTTGTTATTTATTTTTTTATTTTTTTTAATATTTTAAAAATTTCTGCGTGTTCAGAATATTTCACCTTACACCTCCACGTAACCTTCAAAAGGAAGATTGAAATTTTCATTTTCTCTCTCCGTAAGATTTCGGGTTACTCCTCAATTTCTCACAATTTCTGATCATCTTCGCTTCGCACCTTCTTAGGGTTTCTGTTTCTTCCGATCAACTCCATTCTTGTTCAATTTTGCAATCTCTTTGGTAAGTCTTCTCACTCATGTGTAGCTCGTTAGGGTTTGAAATGTTCATTTTCTTTTGCTGTATCATTTTCTTTTTCTTTTTTCTGCGGGGTTTTTGATAGCAATTGATCATCGTTTGTGCTAATTGTGTTTTATTTATGATCAGAAGTACTTTTGATTATGTTTGCTTATAAATGATAATTCTGCCTATCGTAGAAGCAGATTGGTTTTTGTTGTATTTGGAGTATCTGCTGGTTGAATTTCTGTTTCGATATTTCGTAATTTCGACCTCACCATGATCGTTTTTTGTTGGCTGCATGCGATGTGCTTCATTTCTTTAGCTGTAAATATGTGGAAAATGTTGATAGCCAATCAGTTATTTGTTTCAATTGAGGGCAAAATCGTGGAGTAAAAACTGAACAAAATCTCACAATAGAAAGTTGTGGCAATATGATACGAGTCATGTTAAGACATCAGGAGTCTGAAAATTTCCTTAATTTGTTCTTGCAAGTAAAACGAAGAAAGAAGTAGCTGTATTCAATTCTTTTATGCTGATTTACTCTCCACACTTCTGCACATATACATACTTCATGTAGGTATAGTTTCTAAAGTTTCAGTAGTATAAATAAGGAGAATTTGCTGGCGCTGGAGGAAGAGACGCTGAGCTTTTTGATATAATTTCGCACACGCTTTTACCTCAGGCAGGAATTATCGCTGGGTATCAGTTTATCTGCATTCTATGCGCCCTGATTAAATTAAGAACTGATATCTATTTCGGAGGGGATGAGGGTATTGTCTATAGCAAATATTTTGCTGTTGGATCATTCTGGTTGCAGTTCACTGCTGTGGCTTGTAGTAAAGTCACCAGATCCCCATTCTGAGAAAATTAACCTTTTGCACATCTTGGGCTTCTTTTGGGGACTTCATAGTTTTCCCGCCAAATATAGGTTCTGTGGTAAATTGTGTCACTGGAATGAATAGCAGCGGAATGATGGCCATGCATTCATGTGCATTTGCTGGCAATGCTGATTGGTTTAGGTTGTATTAGATTGAGGAGAGTCTATCCCTCACAGGACATATTTTTCTTGGAAAGGCGATGTCTTTTGGGTTTAGATGCAAATTTCATTGAGCCTCCCTTGCACAAAACTTTAGAGCTGAAACCCCTTTTAGTTTGTCAGATGCGATATTCTTGAACTTATTCTTGTAAGTTGTAACTATTCGTTAGCTGGGTTCTAGTTGTAAGTAGTAAGGAGTGTTAAAAAGTGTTGTCAAATTAATGGTGACAGTAATCATTATCAAGAAAGAAACTACTGCATGATAATGCCCATCAAATTGAGTAAAGAATTTAAAACAATTGCAATGATGAATTGCCACCAATCTTGTTGATTATTGTGGAGATTCTGCAGTTTCAAATGTAACTCTACACAGTTGTGGTGTGTTGGTTTTGTATGTCAAAGTCCGTAATGAATAAGTTTTTGCCTAGTTAGTGTAACCACATTAGCCTGAAAATCTATGGCATGATTCATTTTCTAGTTAAGGTTATCTGGAAGGAGATGTTCGTCCCAGAATACATTTTGGATTTCTGTTTAAATCTGGAACAACAATGATTGAGTTGCTTGTTGGAGGCTGTACACATTGAGTTCTGGACTTGAGAGACAAAAATTTTAGTACGGTTTTGTTATTGATATGTTAAGAATTGTAATCATTTTGTCAATTATGCCTCGGATGGTGCTGTGTTATTTACTCCCTTTAATGTCATTTAGAGTTTTGCACATAGTTTAAGGAATATAATTAATACATAATATAATGACTCACTTTCCCTTTCTCTTATTTCTAATGGAATGACAAATGCATGTATTGCATAAATGTGAAAGGAGGGTATAATGAGAAAGTACACAACTAGTTGTATTGAAAATGTAGAACGATACTTTTTTTGACTTCAGAAGAAAAAAAACACTACACTTATTCTGGATCAGAAGGAGTATGATCATATCCATATGCATTGTATTTGTGTCCCACCTCATGGGATTTCATGTTCTTGTGGCTTTTGTCTTCCACTATAATGACCTTGCTTCTCTTAGCCTTGATTGGATCGATGAGTAATTAAGGGAATGATTTGTTCCCGCAATACTGCTTCATATTCTTGATATGATGTGTCCATGCTTGAAGTAGTTGTGGTGGCTAGGGGGTTGAAGTGGAATTTACGATCTTTTTTGAAGTAGCCCAAGACTATGTTTCTCGGACTCGGCTACAAGTGTCGGGCACGGGTGTATGTCGAGGTGTTGGACTCCCCATTTTTTGGATAAGTATGTGAGTTTTTAGCCTAAAATGAAGTGTCAAGTGTCCATACCCATGTCGGAGTGTCGAGGATCCGACACGGGTACTTGAGGTGTAATGAAGAGTCCGAGTAACATAGCCCCAAGAAAGCTGTGGTTGCTATTAGACTGGGCAGATATTGACACCGACCTGAAATCCGAACTATTCCGAACCCGAAACCGATAAACAAGACATTGAAATCCGAAATATTGACCTAATTGACCTAACTTGAAAGCCGACTTGTAATGAACCCCCCAGCTGACCTGTTGCCAGATCTAATTTATTATGTACCATTGAGCTGAAGAATGCTGACTTTGCTGAATGGTATGCTGTAATATTGTTTTTTATCACTTACTGGTGATGTCCCCTGAGTAAGCAAGTTACATATTTTATCATCATGGTTCAGGAATTTGAGACGTATTAGTGACTGTACTATTTTAAATACGTTTACCATAACTCAGTCGAAAGGGTTTTTCTCCCTTTGATATTCTGTCTAGTCAATTAAATACGTGTTTCATATCTTGCAGTTGATGGAAGGTTTTGTCTTGTTTCTGGTTTTTTCGATCTCATCAGATTGTTGTCTTGACACATATATTCCCGTTCTTTGTCTTTATCTGTAGGAAGGGATATTCGTTGAAACTTTGCTTCTTCAAGAACAGGAGTTATTGGCTAAACCACAAATGCAGGGACGGGGACGAGGCAGGGGTAGTTTCTTTGATTTTGATCCCTTTGCTGGATTTGGTGGCATGGGAGGCCATCAAAGTCTATTTTCAAGTGTTTTTGGAGGAAGGGATCCCTTTGATGACCCTTTCTTCGCTCGACACGCTCGTCCGTTAGGAAGTCCATTTGGTAACATGTTTGAGTCTAGCTTCTTTGGCCCAATGGGCAATCCTTTCAGTGGTGCTTTCCCATCTGGGTTCATAGAGCATCAAGTGCCACAGGACAATGAGCGAAGGGGTCCTGTAATTGAGGAGTTAGATTCGGATGATGAGAATGCTGCAAATGAAGGTGATACCAAGGCAAAGGAGAATCCCAGGAAGCATGGTAGATTAGACAAAGAACCTTATGTTGAGGTTCCTGATGATGAAGCTGATGGTAAATTGTATTGCTGTTGTTATATAGTGTTAGTTGCTTGTCATCGTTCACTTTTTAATATAATTTTGTTGATGGTAGAAGAGAGGAATAAGCGCATTAGGTACAGAAATGAGTCCAGAAGCAGAATTCCGCCTCAGTCACAGCCTCAGTGTTTCACCTTCCAGAGCTCTAGTGTATCCTATGGTGGTGCTAATGGAGCATATTATACCAAATCTATGACCCGAAGGGCAGGGAGCGATGGAGTGAGTAGTGTACTTCACATTGTGATTCCTTAAAATGTGTATTTTGATGCATGTGGATGTGAATACAACTTTGAATTGCCGATCACATTACTTATAAATGCTGATACTTGTTTGTACAGGTGGCATTTGAAGAGCTCAAAGAAGCAGATAGTACTACTGGTCAAGCCAATCACAGGATCTCAAGGGGACTTCATTCGAAGGTAGAGTTGTCAGTTTATTGGATATTTTGTTGTTTGGCCTGAAGCATACTATATAGATGTCAGCTGAGAATTGCACAATTTGGGAATACGATTGTTGTCTTGGCTAATGCAGGGCCATACGCTCTCAAAGAAGCTTAATTCTGATGGTAGAGTAGACACAATGCAGACATTGCATAATCTTCGTGAAGGTATATGTTCTATACAAGTGAATCATCAGATTTGTGTGGCAATCGTTGAATGATGATCTCACATGTTCAAGTCCTTAACATGTATCAACTACAGATGAGCTTACCGGTTTTGAACAAGCTTGGGAGGGAAGTGCTGGAAGGCACTTGCCTGGCTGGAGACAGAGCTTAGAGGGAGGTAATAATACAGGTAAGCATGAAAACCTAATTTACTAGCTTATCTGAATGAGATAAAATTTTCATGTGAAATTTGGAGGAAATTGTCAAGTCTAAGTTTTTATTCAATAGCTGTTGGTTAGCACCTTCTTTTTTTTCTCCTTTCTTGGCATGTTTGGGCACATTGGCTGATCAAGACAGATTTTGAATCCAACTGACTATACCCCAAGGATTTACTCACAAGTTAAGCTTAACAGCATCTGATCGATTAATACTGGTTTTTGACTCATATGTAGGGCCCCAGGGAGGGGGGGATTCTGTGTTTAACTGCTTTCAAAGAAACTAGTTGTACTGTGTGTGAGGGATGCTAAGGGTTTTGCTGCAATAAGTTTAATGATTGTTAATCTTCGGCACTAGCGTTTTGGTGAAATCTCGTCTTTTTCATATTCTATTTTAGATTTTCCCTGTAATATTTCTGTCTATCAAAATGTACAAGTTCTTCCTTGTGCTTTCAGGGTTGTGGTTCTCAAGTCTCAACTGCACTTTATGTTTTTCATTTTATTGAGACTAATTCTATTATGGTTCTGTATTCAATTCAATCTATCTGGAAGCAACTTATATGTTACCTTTTTGCTATTGGAAAGTGAAAGAAAAGTAAACGGAAATACTCATGTAACAAATAATTGTTCTAGATAGAATCTTGAATTCTAAGGAGAGACATTCAGATATTCGTTTCTAGATTAAAAATGTTCATGATAATTTTCTTGCACCATACCTGACATATATCAGGATGGAAATAGAGATTCTGTGGTTATTTGGCTGTATAGGCGCTATCAACATCATGAATTACAGTTAGAGCTCCATGTTAAACTCGATATTCTTCATTTCTTCATTTTGCTTTTGTTCGGTGGGCTACAGGTAATTCGGAACTTGGACAGATGAACAGAGGAGGCTGGGCTCTTCCTTCTACCCAGCGTCTGGAGAATCCTAGTAGCAGCCACCCACGTACAGTAAGTGGGAATGACGCAGCAGCTCACTTGCAGCGGACAGGGAGGACAGCACCAGATCGGGGTTCCCATGGGTCCCGTGGAAGGACAAGGCCTTAAAAGAGCTGCATAACTTGCATGGTGTAGCTGATAAAGAATGTTGATTATCTCCTTATCATCCCAACTGCTTCCCGTGCTTCTTTACCCCTCACATACTAGTCTCGCTCATCCTTACTTCTGCTAGGCGTGCCGTGTGTTTCTATGCCGGCCGTTATCAGAGTTCGAGAGTCTCTTGTTGACTCATCTTTCCTTTCGGACTGTCATATGTTTTTATCGTGTCCTGGTGGTTATTGCAATGTATTACCAGTTAAACACACCACAGTATCAAGCAAAGAGATTGAAATCTCTGTATGGCGAATGACTGAGTCACTGAGAAACGTTTTCGAAGAGTTCTGCTCTGATTCTGCAGTTAGTACTGTTATCTTTATATATGAGCTGCGGCTTCTCTTATACAAAAGCTTTCTTCGGAGATGCATGATATAATTGTTTGTGTTGCTTTCAGATTTCATGGAAACATTGTCGCAAGTGGCGGCGCCTATATTGCTCATGAAGTTTATATTTCTGTTGACCCTTTTTCTTTTTTTCTTCTTCCTGATAGGAGAGGATAATCAAAATTAAGAAGTTGAGAAAACAAAATAATGATTCTCATACTCTTTTTTTGCTCATCACCCTTTAAGACTCACTCGAGTCCTGAAATAGGGTCACAATAAGGGTTTGTTCTTTAAATCTGGATTTTTGGGTGCTAGAGCTAGAGTTTGCTGAAACTTTTTGTTGTTGGCTGGAGTTTGTTGGAAGTTGTAGGGATTTGTTGGAATGGTTGGTTTTGTGACTATAATGTGTTGGAATCTTTTTTATTAGTTGTTAGTATTTGATGGAGCTTGTTGTAAGTTGTTAGAAATTGTTGAATTTTTTTATTTTTTATTTTTATTTTTATGCTTGTTAGAATTTTTGTTGGAGATTGTTAGGTTCCAATAAAAACTAAAGACCCTAAAAATGATATTATGAGATTGAATGCAAGACCTTAAGCTTTATCCATAGTCGAAGACCTTAGCTTTATGCCTTTATCCATAATCGAAGAGCTCAACATTATTGAAATGCATTATGATTCAAGCAAAGTGAATAGGTATAACATGGAAGGATAACATACTACTCCATAACAATGTTAGATCTTTGTTAGTTAACCAAAAAAGTTAGAAATAGAAAAAAGATTGTAATATATATACCTTTAACCCTGATCATTTTAATTTTAAACAATTAATACCAATTATCTTAATTACTCCTACGCTTAGCCTTTGGAAAAAATAAAGGAAAATAATTAATACAAATAATCTCAATTCTCAACTATTGCCTCATCTAAGAAATAAACACCCCTTCATCATAATTTTCGTTCAGTACAGTTCAGTTTACTCGTAATAGTTTATATTCAGTGCAGATCAATCAATCAATATAAATTGAAAAGAATAGCCTCTGAAATGTTACTAGTTTGTATTTTTTTTATTGGCATTATTTTCAGTGGGAGCAATATATTCATGTTAGATGAGATGAGATTATAGTTGCCATTATTGTGTTTATTTATATTGAGAAATTTATTTATTTCTTTCTGAATAAAATTTTTGAGATTATTAAACGTTGATTTTTCTTATCTTTTTGTTTGTCTACAAGTTTTTCCTTTCAAAAAATAATTATCAAAATTTTACTAACATTTTTTTTTGGATCCCTAATAAAAAAAAAAAAAAATTAGCCACGAGAAAAGCCCACTTTCCGCATCCACAAGCACTCTCAATGACATGACAGAAAAAAATGAACAACAGAAATAGGCGCGCTATCTGACTATCTCGATCCTTTTTCCAGTTCCAATTAGGGTTCCACGAGGAACCGAAAATGGCAGCAATTAGCAGAATCACAACCTCCATCTTCCTCAAAGGAATCACACAATATGCATTTCGATCAGCAACATCGATTCGCCATTCCCAGGCGCTGTTGCCATTTTCCGGCGGCCGGAGAATCAGCAGCTTCGGCAGTATCCGGTGCGCTGCGTCGTCGGAATACGGTGACGCCGGAAAGAAAGCGTCGTCGCGTCTCTCTCAGGTTCAGCAGCTTATGTTGGAAGCTGAGGAGCGTGCTAACTCCGCCATTAACGAGCCCCCACCTCCCAAGATTTCTCTTGGTAATCTTTCGAATTTTTCCTTTTTGTTTCTGGATGATTCCATTCGAATATTATCTGATGCTTGTTGGGAATTTGATTTAGGTTAAAGTAACCAGAAGTTTAATTTAATAGGGGTTTGATTTAGTACGTTCTTTTGTGATGGTTCAATTGAAATTTGACCTATCAGTCATCGTGTTTGAAGCTCAACCGTGAATTAATCTGAGGATGATGGTTTAAAAGCACTGGAATCATGGTGGGTTTGATGAGACATTTGAGTTAACTTAGCTGGAAACTTTGAGCATTTGTGCAGATTCTCTTGCTTTCCTGTTGTCCTGTTTTTCCAATTTGCTTATGGAATTTGTCATTTATTATTAGTTAATCTTCTCCTTTTAACATCACTTCATGCCCAACTTCACCTCTTTTTTTCAATGCAATTGTTTACGATGTTGGCTGCAGATTTTT
The DNA here is from genome assembly GCA_030267885.1 of Mesembryanthemum crystallinum. Classification (NCBI taxonomy): domain Eukaryota; kingdom Viridiplantae; phylum Streptophyta; class Magnoliopsida; order Caryophyllales; family Aizoaceae; genus Mesembryanthemum; species Mesembryanthemum crystallinum. The sequence goes on along the minus strand of BSSO01001756.1, from coordinate 10,812 downwards.
TTAAAATGTTAGATTCAAGAAACAAAAATGGCAAGTTGATTTGTATAATGCTTGATATGTTTTGAGTTTTCTTGGGACTCCAAATATGTTAAATGTTAATCAGTGAATAACTGGATGTTTTGTTCTAATTATTGAACGGTTGATCTTTGGATGCTAGTATGCTACCCAAGCAATAGCTTTACGCCACAGTAAACAGCTAAACACTAAACAGATGGGTCTATATAGGGAATGTGATCTATTAGTGAGCATATGTGAACTTTTAACCGTCAATATTGCAGGAATAAAGATAATCTGATGATTGATGTTTCAAATGCACTAGAATCATGGGTGGTTGATAGGACATTTGAGTCATTTTGCTGGAAACTTGTAGCATTTGTGCAGATTCTCTTTGTAGCCTATTGTCTTGTTTGATTTTTTATGGAATTTGTCATTTTCTTTTGGCATCACTGTTATGAATAAATTGATGTTGTCTTTTCAAAGCAATTGCTATCAGTATTAGCTGCAGAATTTTTACAATGTTGGATACAATGAACAGAACTCCCCAAGTTTAATTGGATAGGGATTGTCTTTGTTTCAACACTTTTTCAGTTTCCACTTACTATCTGGACCGTGGATATGTTAATTAGTGAATAATTTGCTTTAAACTTTTGAATTGGCTGGCCTCTGGATGCTACCCAAGCATCATCTTTCCTTTCAAGGACTGTCGTCCTTCAAAAGTATATGGATTAGGATCCTCTCCATTTCCCCATTTTCCCATTTACGCATTACCTCTCTAGATGATTGACACGTGTACCATACTTTTTAAAATAAACACAAAGTCATACCATTTTCCACGTGTCAATCATCTAGAGGGGTAATGCGTAAGTGAGGGAAATGGGTAATGGAGAGGATCCTTATCCAAAATATATATGAGCTCTTAGGGTTAAGCAAGCATCTTATGGAATGAGCTTATTTACTCCATTTGTTCCGAAAAGAATGTCAAAATTCTGATTTTAGGCCATCTAGAAAGAAATTCCTTTTCTATGAAATAGTAGCAGTATACTACTATTCACAAGTAAACATAATTCAAGGATACTTTTGGAAGTTCACACATTTTCATAATTCAATCCTTTGATACTACAGTATATTTAGTTTTCCCCAGTTTCCAAACCAACTATATTACTGAGGATAGTTTTTGGAAGTTCACGCACACCTTTAGATACTTTGAAAAAAAATAAGAGAAATTCTGTTTAGGACAGAGTAATATTGAACTGCCTTGTAGTAATTGACAATTGCAATTGATGTTATAAGTTTTCTTTAAGGGAGGACAAAAGCATATAGGGTTTGCCATAAACATATTGGTCTGTCATGTTCAATTATTGCTGTCTTCAATCTAGTTGATTTCAGTATGGTTTTACTATACTATCATCTCCATGTGTAGCTGGATTCATGCTAATATGTTTCGTTATTTTAGAACATGTCAATGTGAGTTTTGCAAGGAGTGGAGGACCTGGAGGTCAAAATGTCAATAAAGGTGTGTTAAGTTCCTCTGTGATCTAAAAATTGAGCTTTTCAAGCTGTTCACCCCATTTTGTTATAGAACTCTTTCTTCTTATGCAGTAAACACTAAGGTGGATATGCGCTTCAATGTCAAAAATGCAACTTGGCTAAGTGAAAGAGTCAGAGACAAGATTATGCTAATGGTTTGGCTCTTCCCTTCTATTGAGTTTTCGCTTTTCCTCGGCTTGAGTGATCTGTTTGAACCACTTCATAAGAAAAATTGGCCATTTCTGTCTCTTTTATTTTAATATACTGGAATTCAATCAGTGTGGAGTGGACATCTATTGGGGAAACTGTGTCAATTTACGAACCCCTTAACAACAATTAATTATATATGTTGATTAACCATAAGACAAAAGCCAAAATTGATGGAAGATGAAACAATTGCAAAGATTGCAGCTGTTGATGAGAAGGGATATCTTTAACGGATCATTGTCGATAAATGAGACAGAGTATCATAAATCTTCTTCTTGTATGATCATCCTAGCTTAACCATTTTAGGGAACGATACAGAGAATGGAGTGTTGCCCTATGTAGTTGATAACTTGCTGTGGTGAACAATAGCTGTCATCGATTCTGTCTGAAACACACGAGCTTTTTCTGGTTGAGCAGGAGAAGAACAGGATTAACAAAGATGGAGAAATAGTGATTTCTTCCACAAAGACTCGGACGCAGCAGTAAATTTTTTACCAATTGACTTTCTTTTATTCAGCTTTTGCATTGCAAAAGTAACTAGTTTATTCTACTTTCCTCTTCAGGGGTAACATTCAAGATGCCCTGGAAAAGCTACAGGTACTTCCACTGCATATACCATCCATTTTTCTTATGAGATGATTAAGTTACTGTATTCTGTTTGCCTTTCCCTTTCTATGTTTTTGCAAGTGAGTGATCCATTGTGAATTACTCCAAGTTTACGCAGAGAAAGCTGCAGGCACAGTGCTCATTATTATACTTATGTATTAGTGGAACTACTAATTCATTATTTGGCACTACTTGCTAGTTATTATGCTTTGGCTTTTCTTTCATAATGGTCATCTGTTTGTATCTTTCAGCTTTTTTCTGTCTTCAGTTATAACATGCTGCGTCATTGATGTTCTTATGTGCTTAAACTTTTCTTATGCATTCATTGAACTAACATAAAGCCAGGCTATCATTGATGCTGCTGCCTATGTTCCACCACCTCCTTCAGAAGAGCAAAAGAAGAAAATAGTCAAGCTGTATGTACCCTTTCAATACACTTTTGAACTCCAGTAATCTAGTTCCTCATTGAGCTCCTGAAAACTTTTGTATTGTGCCTTGCATTATTGATTCCAATTTATGTTTTCCTATATTTGAAGGGCTGCTAAGTCGGAGCAGAAACGATTGCTGAACAAAAAAGCCCTTTCACAAAAGAAATCCATCCGAAGAAGTAAAGGCAGTTGGGACTAAATCAATGAAGTGTGAGCTAAGAGTGGGTTATCACAACTTCAATTATTTCCTCGTACTTTTCACACTTTTGTGGTGATAATGACTTGAGAGATATCTAGAGAGCCGCGGAAGAAATCGCGTGCTGCAGAAGCCGGCTTAAAAGAAGGGTTATCTTCCTGACCAAGAAACTTCGCGTTCAACGTGAATGTTGGGTAGACCTTAGCATTGCCGTCGACTTTCTGGGTTTATAACAGAGGAAACATAGACAATACATATATTCTATTACTACCATCTTTGACTAGGTTTCATGTTGTGTATATGTTATTGTAGCACAGCACTTTTGTCGGCTGTTAATTATTCGGTTTGGCTAATTGGTCGTATTGTTGACAAAATATTTTAGTAGGAGCCGACGGTTATGTATCTGTATCTCCCCAACATCATAGTTGAGGTTCACTACCTACCAGTGTTTGGCTTTTTGGTGCAACCTACCACCAATGTTTGTTTGATTATGTTTCTGTGCAATTGTATCATGGTGAGAGATGAAACAAATCTTATTTAAGGATAATTTTAAGGGAACAAACTATTTGCAGTCAGATGGAAACAAGCTTAACTATATAATTAAACATGGATCATCTCAACTTTATTGATAAAAATGCACAATTTCCCTCATTATAGATCTTTTTTCTGAATGATCATCATTGTAGCTCTTATAATTTTGCCTAAATTTGGGGTTATTCATGTTAAAAAGTAGTTTAGATTATCTTGAACAATTAATAGTTTGGATTATTGGTATTGATTTTTTTTTTTTAAAAAAAAAATTGGGAAATTCAACGTGATGCCACTGTACTCCTGACAGAGTGTGTCCCATGACCCAAAAGTAGTAAAATGTTAATTTTTCCTTCCAATTTTTACCTAGTCACCCTTTTATCCTTTTAACCTACCTAATTTCGTCCCCTCCTTATAAAACCACAAGCTTCCTCCCTCCTCTCCACCATGTCCACCGTTTCCTTCATCCTCTGACATTTTCTCACACCTTAAAACTGCAAATTTCTAGGTTTCAAAATGGAAGGATCACGTTCATATTCTTTAAGGAATTTAAGAAAGAGCTTCATTTCGAATTTGAAAATTTTCAACCAACATTGTAGAAGAAGCACAACCCAACTAACAAGCTTCAAATCTTCAATGGAATTGACCGAAAACACAGCAATAACCTTCGATGGTAATCGAAATTAGTAGATCATTCCACAATTTCAACCGAGCAACATGATTGGACCCAGAAGATGGTGAGGGAGAGAGAACCAGAGAGAGAATGGGAGAGACAACACAGGAGAGAGTGAGAAACTAGGGGTTTTTCTTTAATCAGGGGAGTTAATGCGGTTGTGAAAGAGGTACTGATTAGAAAGTTAATGGGGTGCTGAGAGAGAGAGAGAGGTAATCATTAGGTGGGAAATAATTAGCGCTAATCATGTTTGATTGTTAAAGGCGAGAATCAATTGCGTTTCATTCACAAACACACGCGTTTCCTTAAGGGCAATATTGTCATTTCACAAATATGACTGAAAAATTAACGTTTTACTACTTTTGGATCTCGGGACACACTTTGTCAAAAGTACAGTGGCACCACGTAGAATTGAAAAAAAAAAAAATTCCACCATGTAGAATTTTCCAGACCAAAGTGGCACCATGTAGAATATCCCAAAAAATTTAACTAGTTTAACGGTGGCTTTGAGAACATTATGCATGACTCTTGAAAACTTTAGTTGTGCCTTTGAAAAATTATGAAAGATTTTGAATAATTCACAAATGATTTTGCGAGTACTACAAAAGACTTTGAAACCCAACCTATTCTACCATGACATGGTTGCACACTAGAATTAGATGTTCAAGTTTATGAAAACCAAATTCTCACGAAAAGTTTACCTATTGCAATCCATTACGGTTTTTACTAATTTGGAAGATTTCTCGTGAAAAAAGCTGCAAAGATTAGATATTTGAGTGCAACTTCTGGCCATGTAGACCATCGATATTGAAAAGTGGTCCTACTATACTATCATTTGATTCATCTATTAATCCTTACACATTAAGTTAAGTAGGTGATTATTAATTGCATAGCAATGCAAGGGTATGTCTATAGAGATCCTCGGAACATGAAAGTGGGAGATTTTAGGAAGGTAAGAACATATTATTCCTCCAAAATGAGTCATTTTCTAGCAAGGAATGACGAGGATTCTTACAAGGTAACGTCAACAACCTCCATAGCGTACAAGTTTGGAAATACAAGTAAAATTCCACAAGTTGAAGATTGGAGAATGCTCAAAGTCACCATCCATCCTCTCTTTCTTGGCGTGCAGGTACAGTAGCTTCCTTCCTCTTTTTTTGCTTGACTCTCTTCCTCTTGGAAGGAATGTCAGTCACAATTATTTCTTTAGTCTTTGCACTATTTACTCCACATAAAACGTCAGAATTAACTTTTCTAGGTATTTTAGTGGAACTGGTCACTATTTTCATCCATCTTCTTCCTCTGTCCTGGTCCTACAATGTCGTGCTTTTCACTAGCAATGACACATTTTTTTTTTTTTTTGATTAAGACACATCCTTTATGTCCAACCCAAAATAGGTAGAAGTTGAAGCAGTCCACCAAATTTTTTAAAAAGATGGATTATATACTTAGTTAGGTTCATATATAAAATACAATTCACATATGAGAATCGAAAAATATCAAGTTTGGTAAACTATTTTTAACAGAAAACAATCCACATAACTGATAAGACAATAAGTACATAACTAAACAACTTCTAATCTTATTATACAGTTGTGAGTTGTGTTAGGGTTTAACTTACTTATATTTATTTGACAGATTCAATCAAACTAATTGCTCAACTCTTAAATATTTAGGGATGTCATGTTACTAGATTAACACATCTAACAGCTTATAAGCATTGAACAAGTTATACCTTGACAAGTCAAGACTAGTAGATTGTATTAACATCAATTTCAAAAGCCTCAAAACTTAGTACTAGTACTTAGTAAAATACGTGTTGTAATACTTACAAGGCAATAACCAAATCTCACATGCAAAGGTGTAGGGTTAGCTAACTCGCATGATTTAATTTGAATGGTATACTTTACGTAACAATTTGTCATTTTAATTTAGGGGATCAAAAGACCTTTTTCCTTCCCATTTTTTGGATAGGCAGCACCATCCTTAATAATCTAAATGGGTGTGAAATCCAATTCAATAGCCTATCTCAAAAACCCGTAGAATTTAAATATAATCCAGGTGAATTAATTCTTACCACACCCAAGTGTAAATGAATGTGTGATCATTTTAATTGAAATTTGCTGAGCTGAACTGAATGGATGTTGAATAGATCGATATTAATATGTGAGATAAAAGATATTTGTAGTACTAAAATAAATTGAATTGAACGAATGTAGAACTGGTAAGTTGAAATGAACAAATTCTAACTTATCCAATCCACGTACTATTAAATTCAGTTAAATACTACAACTTTTTTTTTTTTTTCTCTTACATTATTCTCTATCACTATTCATTCAATAAATTAAGCTTTAATTAAGATCACTTGCAGTTGAAATGAACACACCTTACTTCATCCAATATTTATTTTTAATTTCAGATTGTTGGTTAAACTTGGTCATTAATACTTCATGAAGAAAGCCACCATTGTAGTGAAGCAAGGTTACCCCATGGCCATTTCCAAATGAAAGTTACTCCCTGGTAGTCACCCACGCAGTCGAGAAATCACCATTGATTAAAAGAATCACCCTTGTACATGAGAAAAAGCTAAAGACACTAATCCCGTCAGAGATTTTAGCTCGTAGTAGTAATTGGTTTGCTATCGAGCTCTCCGAGCAAGGGTTGTTTTTTGGACACAGTATAATTCATTCATACTGTACCATGGACCAGATGGACTCCAGATGATGGATGAACATGATGATGCTTTACAAACTCACTGGTCCAATCCATCGATCTCTGTCTGAGTGTCCAACCAGCCATTGATAAACTGATAAGTCATAAGCCCAACAGCTCCGTCCTCCTTATACTAACTATTACGACCTCCTTGCTCTTCCACTTTGTGATTACTGCCTATCACAAATCCTTTACCCTTAAAAACATAAGTACACAATTGCCACACTACTGTTATAAAGTACTGTAGTAAGTTTAATTGCAACATTTAACAAAAGATCTCTCAAGTCTCTTCATTATATTATTATTGATCGATCATACATTCATTATTGTTACTTACTTTTTTTCATATCTGTACAAGCAGAAGCAGGAGTCACAAAGTCATAACCAAGACCAAGTCATACATTTATACACAAAGTTAGTCATCATCATCATCATCAAAAACCCTCCCCCTCTCCCCAAAATTTTAAAAAAAGAGAACACAAACTTCTTTCTTGGAAATTTCATCATCAAGCAGTTCGAATCAGATGTTCCTCCCCAGAACTCTGATCAAAATGCTTTATCCATCTCCTCTTATTAAACCCCGTCTGATTCGACCCTGATGAACTCAACGCACCAGATGCACCCACGTGTGCAATATCCAGCCCTTGACCCACCGGCAGAAAAGCTGTGCGTACCACCCGATAATTCCCCCCTTCAACCAACGCCCTCCACCTAAACCCAGGCTCACACGGCGCCGTTTTAGCCTCCGCATTTTTACACACCAAAACCGCCCCTCTCTGGCTCAGCCTCGCGTGTCTCAGAAACTTCGAGAAGTCTCTTCTTCGGCTGTCGATTACCAGAAAGTCGATCCCCTCCAGCTCGCTCATCGCGTCCTCCGCCTCTCCCACGAGGATCTCCGACGAGATTCCGGTGGCGGCGGAGGATATGGCGGCGGAATACTCGGCGCGTGTGCGCTCGTCGGGGACTATGCAGATGTGGCGGCCGGAAGTGTGGCGGGCGGCGATTGCGAGGCCGATGGTGGTGGGGCTCACGCCGCCTGGTCGGTATGTTTCGACGATTAGCTTGGCGTTCCAGCCGGCTGCCATCGCTGATATTAGCTCTGCTACTCCTGATTCTTGTGATAATCCACACTGCAATCATTTCAAAAAAAAATCAAAATCAAAAACCGTTAAGAGGTAAGGAAAAGTTATATTCTCTTTATGTTGATTTTGTTGATATTTGATGGTTTTTGTTGTTTGATTTATTCTACTGAGATTTGTTTAACTGATTTTTGTTGATTCTACCGGAGATATTCTGTTGATTTTTGTTATTGTTTTTGAAAAGCAGAGCTAGAAATGGCGTTTGTTTAATTCGAAAACAAAATACAAAAATCCAAAAGAAAACTGAAACAGAATTTCTTGTGTACTTACAGATTTAACGGTGTCGATGTAAGCTTTAGAAGCAGTTTCTGGGCTCCAAACGAGCTTCATGATGATATTTCCTCTGTTTTTTTTGTTTTGTTTGAAGTTTGTGTACTTTCTCTCTCTTCTCTTTTCTTGTTCTTCTTCGTTGCTTGCTTGTAAGAAATATCTTCCTTTCTCTTTGTGTTTGTTGTGAGCTTGGGTGGGAGTTGTTGTTTGTGAAATAAAATGAGCTGCGTTTGTGAGGGTTGAGAGGTCCTTTTAAAAGAGAGAGAAGACACAGAAAAATAGAGGACAGAAAGAAAGAAAGAAAGAAAGAAAGAAAGAAAGAAAGAAATAGAGAGAGAGAAAAAGAGAGAGAGAGAGAGAGAGAGACGCGTTGACATTTGGTAGTATGCCGTAAATCCGACGTGTGCGATTGCATTTCATTTTTGGGAGGATAAGCACTTTACTGTGGGCGCAAATTAACTACTACTAGTACTATTTCAGTCTTATTTTATTTTTCTGTGTTTTGAGTGTTTCTTAGGCCATTTTTTTTATTTTATTTTCATTTTACAGTTGAGCTCATTTGAGTTCAATTTAATTAAATTTTTTGGCTGATGAAACACGACTTATTTCATAAAGCTTGAATAAAATGGTGGTTGTAGAAACTTGTGTTTGAGTAGTTATATCTACATACCTATCATATGCATTAGGGTTAGAATGCGAGGAGGGGTTTGCTTAATCAAGACAACTCTACTACTTTAATTTATCGAGTCGGAGATGTGTTGGATTAATTTTGTGGCTAAACGTGCACTAAATTGGGTGGAGATTACTTACTCCATCTAAAAATACTCACTAAAAAGAACACAATTTAGCAAGGGATTTTCACCATTCCGTTGCTAAGTTTAGCAAGGGATAACGAAAAATCCCTTGCTATTTTTTATTTTTTTATTTTGGTGACATTAGCAACGGATTTTAGGATTCCGTTGCTAAATTAAGCTAATTATGGAGTATATATATATATATATATATATTTTTTCTTAGCAACGGAATAGTAAATTCCGTTGCTAACTTAGCAACGGAATTCACTATTTTCGTTGCTAACAAATTCAATTTTATTATTTCCGTTAATAAATTAGCAAGGGAATTTCTTATTTCCGTTGCTAAATAGCAACGGATTTTACTATTTCCGTTACTAAATGTTCAGATAGAAGCTTCATAAATATATTGTATTGCCACTATTCTTGTTAATGTAAGCTTGGAGCAGTGGTGGAAGTGTTGTATGTTAAGAGGGAGGTTGGAGGTTCGATACCTACTAAAAGCAAAGTATATTACTATAAGGCAATATAAATTTAATTTCTGTTGCTAAATCTAAATTTCCGTCGCTAAGGTTAGCAAGGGATTTCTAACTTAGCAACGGATTTGTTGATAAGGAGTTTAGCGACGAGGGTTTTAGCAACGGATAAACGGAATTTAGCTTTTTAGCAAGGGATTTTTCCCCTTGCTAAATGGCCTTTTTTGTAGTGACTTATTTATCCTTGCGGTTTGAAGTTTAATATTATAAAACTTGATATAAATAATTTTGAAGGTTATTGTTTGGCACCAATAGTTAGCTTTTTGAGTAAAAGCTACATCGTGAAACTTNTCAACTATCAAACAGGTTTGGGTAATAGACACCTTTTTAGCTTGCAACCAACTAATTTTTAGAAGCGACTTGGAATAACTTTCACTTTATAACTACGACTATAGCTAATTTTTTATTACCATTTCAAAGCAACATCAACTATTTTCTTCTAATTTCAGCTAGTTTTGTGAAGCTACAGCTCAGAGCTACATCATATTTTGGCAAACATAGCCGAAGTTAATCAAGACTACTTAACTTGTAGCTTTAGTTCAATCAAGTTTGTTGTAGATGGAAAGAGTATAATCCTACCCTTGTAAGATTTTCGTATTTAAACTTAATATTGGAGAGATAAGATAGTCTCTAGTATGAAAACTCATGCAAAAAGTAGAAATGTAAAAGATCCTATATCTTTGTTGTGTGCTCTTTAAGAAGCTAGATTATGTGTGAAGCATCATCCGATAGATAGATACGATATACGAATGAATGTAACGCTAAATCTAACTCAACGGAGAATAACAAACAAACAATATTTGTTGAGCAAGCAACTTGTGATATTTTTGGCCATCACGTAGTATTTAAATTCGATCTTCCCCTGTATAGAATGGAGTGCTTCAACTACCAACCTGCTTTTATTTTACTATCATATACTGCGGAGTTTTCCAAGCCCATAGACTTACAATAATACTAGTAAAATTCAGGTGGAACTTGATTCATTTGAGAATAGTGTGAATGTGATACTACCATTTTGGTTATGCTCGATCTTCTTTTCCCTTCTCCATCAAGAAACACTCTCTTTTAAAAGCTAAATACATAGAATTATATATCGGTTTGATTCGGTTCCCTAACTTTTGTTAATTTCAGGAGAACATTCAAGAGAACATCGATCAAATCAAACTTTCTAGTCTTGTAGCAGGTTCATATCAAATAAT
>BSSO01001755.1:0-21989 GCA_030267885.1 Mesembryanthemum crystallinum | reverse complement strand
TTTGGTTATATATTTTGAGAGATATTGGTGGTCAAAGTTTAATCTCAAAAAGCGAAAACGACACTTATAAAAAAAAAAAAAACAGAGGGAGTATTATATTATTCATACGAATTGATTGCAACTAGCACATAAAATCTTGGTTATGGGTATCGCAGCCCACGATAAGAACTTTGGAATTGGGATATTTTGGATCCAGCCGTCGTATCGATCAAGACCTTTGCAAAGATGTGGTGATAAATGAAGGCCAAACCAAAGAACACTGCATGAAATTTGAAAATCATGTGCTAAAAATGAAACCATCAATTTCACTAAAAGGCAAAAATCAAACATCACGCTACAAAGATCTAGAACTACCAAGGATTAAATTTAGTAAAATAGTAGTAATACAACAACAAAACACACAGATTACCTTCTAACTAGTTAAGCAAGGAAACGAAACATCATCACTAACATCAAATAAAAATTGGTAGGCATCTATATTAAGCTCCAACGTTTTATTAAATTTTTCTAAAATACTGCAAGCTACGGCACCTTAATCTAATTTTTAATACTTGATATATGCTATATATGTGGTTTTTATGGCGAAACTACATAGTTTATAGTATCTTTTGATTACTTCCTCCGTTCCAATTTTATCTTGTCTTTGACTTTTTCTTGGTCAAACATTGTAAACTTTGACCATTAAATTATGAAAAGTTATAAAGTTTTACAAAGTAAAAATAATATTTTTAGATTCATTTTAACTATCACTTCCAAAATATCAAATTTTAATAAGTTTTATAGTTATAGAATTGTAGTTATATGTGGTTAAAGTGTCGTCTCGTAGATCGTGAAAAAGTCAAAGACAAGATAAAACAGAAACGGAGGTAGTATATACTTGTGTAAATCATGTAGTTGTAAGTGATTAATACTATATATGATTGAAAAAACAATATAGGATTTTTTGCGAAACACTACCTTTTATCATGTCCATTTTGCGAACAACTACCTTTTAAAAAAAAGTTTGCAAACAACTACCTTTTAAGATGGATTTTGTTGCGAAGTGATACCTTTAGCCGAATTCAGGCCAAATTTTTAGTGAAATTCCCAAAATACCCTTACCCCCTTTATGTAATTCACTTAAATTCTCAACCTTTTTTAAACCGTGCGCCTAGTTTAGAAAGTTTATATTATTTTATGCAAACTGTGTAAAGGTACTTTTTCACGAGTATAGGAATATGTAGAGTTTAAGTGAATCACCTGAGAGAGGGGTGAGGGTATTTTGGGGATTTCACTAAAAATTTAGCTTGAATTCGGCTAAAGGTATCACTTTACAACAAAATCCATCTTAAAAGGTAGTTGTTCACAAAATTATTTTTAAAAGGTAGTTGTCCACAAAGTGGACATGATAAAAGATAGTGTTTCGTAAAAAATCCAATAATATAAGACATTATTACAAATACTATCCATTATTTCACCAGATATATAAGACATTACTACATTGTTAGCGGCTGAATGTAAATCCGTTTCTCTATCTAGTCTCTCTCCTCTGTGCAACCTAGACAAAGAATAAAGGGGAGTGGATTATGATCAAAAGACTCAAAAGTATTTTGCAAAAAGAACTTATAGCAATTGACATCAAAATATTTTACTTTGCCGATTTTCGGTGACTTTTGGCTGTAAAATTGGGTCGTTGATTGATATGTGTAATTAGGAGAAGTTACGGGGCAATTTGCTACAATCAATACTTAAAGGACTTTGATTGCACAAAGGTATGTACAGTAAAATTAGCTGTAGTTGTAATTTTTGCTTAAAATCTTGTTTGGTAGTCGAGAGATAAAAGAACAAGCTGCAGTTTCAAGCTGTAACTCTTACTCAAAATCTAGCTGTCAAATGAAAGTTGATATGGGTAGCTTTCAAAAATTATCTGTAGCTATAACTTTGTTAAAATCTTATTTGATACGTGAGAGAAAAAAGTATAAAATGCAAGTTTCTGTAACTGCTAAAAATTAGCTTTCGATGCCAAACATAACCTTAGTCTCGTATACATGAGTTGTTTCCCTAATTAGTATCATATTTCGATTATGTACAAGATTTAAATATTCTGGTCCATTCATTTGACATTTTTGCCGCATCTATTGTCGTCACATAAACCCACGTGTTGCTATTATTTTTGTCACGTCACCAAGTATCATAACTAATTGTCCGAGGTAAAGATGTTAGTCCCAAGAGTTTTAGGCTTTTAGCGATCTATTCATTCTGTTACTAGATTTCTCTTCCTTCAAATTTCGTTTATAACTAGATTGTACCATATTATGTTCAGGCTTTTATTGATCTATTCATTCTGCTAAAATCTNTTTGTTGGAATAGGAGTTTTAGGAGAGCACAAAATTATTGGACTGTAATATTGAGGAAATTATATGGACATGTATCCATTTAGAAGGATTTAAATCTCTTTATATTGAACCCTATGTATTTGGATCCAAGATGATTGGATTGGATTGGGATTTAAGTTTAACAAGTAGATTCAGATCTAACCCATCCTCATTCAATTTTTGTTTTTGTTTATATCTTTACATATACTCTAGTATTCATGTATATGTTTATTTATTATGCAAATGTACTAACTAACTTTAATAGTTTTATTATTTTATTTTTTATTTTCAATCTCAAGAGCCTCACATAGTGTCATTTACATTTTCTCTTTAGAGATAAGAGTACGTATAATTGTATGAATGTTACTCTTTTAAAAAATAAAGAAATAAGTAACTTAAACTTTGTACCCATTAACCATAGAACCAGTCTATATATAGTGGATTTGGATGTGAATTTCTTAGACCCTGCGATCTAAATTGGATCTAGATAATCCAGTTCACCTGATTCAGATCTGGATTGGATCTACTGGATTGGATCTAATAGATCCATTGCAATTTCTAGACCTTATGATCTGAATTGGATCCAATCCATTGCAATTTTTAGTTTTAAGCGGAATACCTATCTATTTTTCTTTTTATTACGATACTGAAATGTCTCAGTAAAAAAAAATAAAAAATAAAAATAATAAAAGGTTGCTTGCTATCTAGTTGCCACCTCTAGTAGCAACAGAATCGTCGTCCTCGACTTTGACGAACCAAGTTTTTCCTCAAATTAAGTTTGCTGGTACCATGTATGAAAAGCTTTTGACTAGAACACAACTAACGTAAACGTTTAACGTATATGGGCGACAACACCGAGAGACGACAGATTTTAAACTTTAAAAAAAGTCAAGTATACTAGGCAAAAATGGGAATGATGAGTGTTTTTTGTTTGCAGTTGCACTAATTAACAAACAACTTGCTTCACATTTTGATTGTCGGTTTTTTTTTTTTTTTTTCTTCTTTTTGAGGATGTTTAAAATTGAATAACCTAGCTAATCTATGTCCTTTTTGTTTTCAACAAATCGCATGCAAAGGGAGTAGGGTTTGTACAATTTCATGGGTTATCAACCCACCGATTTGACAAAAATGATTTTGTTTTAGTTATTTTAATGCCCTCTACTTATTATTGTAATTTGTAAATACTACTGTTGTTGTTATGTGATTAGAAATTTTATAAAAGCAATATGTTGATATTTTCTTCAAATTTCATTGATTATATTTTTTAATAAATAATACTATATTCATCCCAAGTTTCGAATCTTTCTATTTGAGGTTGTCCCAAATGAACTTGACACTCATTTTAATAAGAATTTTTTTTGCTGAAAATTACAATATTGTTCACCCTTAACATGTATGTCCCTTGCTTTCAACACCCACATGTCTCTTTCACAGTTGATTTTACAATCCAAGGGCATTTTTGAGAGTTTAGGATGCATGGTTTTAATTTTCTTAAGATTTTTGTCAAAGTGGGTGTATCAATTTCATTTTAAGACGGACAAAATCTTTTAAAGCAGTTTTTCTAGATGACCTCAGATTCAATTGTACATGATTATATGATTACCAACCTAATCTAACGGTCAAGATCAATTCCTAGGCAGTTTGTATTTTTAAGTGGGTTAGCCAATCCACGGGTCAGGTAGCTATAGCACATAACATGTTGAAAGAGAGAGAAGTTTGCGAGACAATGCGAGAATTTCTGTTATACTTCATTAACCTTTATAATTACAAATGAAGTACAAAAACTACTTAAACAACTGTCTAGCTAAGCTATGTTCTCTTGTTATATTTGTTGATATTTATTGTTGATTGTTGATTTTTGTTGATTCATTAGATTGACAGAGAGCGACTTTGTTAATTTTTGTTGATTTTACTCACTTTGGTTGANTTTTTGTTGAAATCAACAAAAATAAGTTGAAAAGAACAAAACCTAACAAATAGGAATAATTCTTCCTAACCTAACTATTTCGTGAAGGGAAAAAAAAATAGTCGTTATATTTATTAGAGAATATTATAGGATATTAGGCAATAATATCTCTTCATATATACGAGATTATGTTTGCACAGTTACATATGTTTAACGTCTAGTTTAATGAACCCTACACATCCAGCTATAATATTATTACCTAATATTTATAATATTATCTGATAGGCAATAATATTCTTTAATAATGTTGTACAGCGAGTAACAACGTAGTATGAGTATGAGTATGAGTATGACACATACAATGTCATTAAACAGAATAACGTCATTACAAATTCCAAGGGGCTAAAACCAAAACGTGGATGTCCTTTCGTGCGTGGGGTCATTTTCCTAAGAGAAATTTAAGGAACTGCGACTGCCTATAAATTTTGGCACCCTTTGCCTTTATCTTCACATTCATAACTATCAGGAGACAAATTTACTCCATTACTGTTTCATCATTATTTTTCTCCATTCAATTTGTTAATTACTCTTATAGTTTTGAGCTTCAATTACCATCATGTCACTCGAGTTATTGTTTCAGAAAGATCAAATTGACATGCTTCAAGTATTCCACATGAACAAAGGTGAAGACCAGGCAAGTTATGCCAAGAATTCTAAAGTTCAGGTCAGAATTTTGATTTTAATGGAGTAGTATTTAATTTCATACTATTAAAGGACTTTATCAAAATAGCATGATGATGATGATGATGATGATATATTTTTTTTACATGCAGAACAAGATATTAAGCACTACAAAGCCTTTTCTAAAGGAGGCCATACTTGGCTTCCTAGGGGATGCTTTTCCTGAGACTATAGTCGTGGCCGACCTCGGCTGCGCGTCCGGCCCCAATGCCCTAACGGCGGTGTCGGACATAATCGACGTGGTTGACGCCAAGTGTGGTCAGTTGGGCCGCCAGAGGTCGCCGAATTTTATGATGTACTTGAATGACTTGCCAGGAAATGACTTCAATGAGGTGTTTGTTTCCTTGGCTAGTTTCCATAACAAGTTGAAGGAAGAAAAGGGTGCCGATTTCGGGCCCTGTTTTGTAGCTGGTGTTCCAGGGAGTTTCCATGGCAGGTTGCTCCCAAACAAGAGCTTGCATTTTGTGCACTCTTCCTCTAGCTTGCATTGGCTATCTCAGGTTTGTTAATTAATTAGTTACTCCCTCCTTTAAAAAGATTAACAGCGGACGCTTTAACCCCTAGTAGACAAATCCGATTATCACTACTTGTAATATGTACCATAGGGTTTCATGCATGGTACGGTAGAGGCCAAATATTAGAGAATTCACTTGAAAAGTATTAGAATGGTGACCTTTTAATCAATAAATCTCTTAGTTATATGTGAGTGAGAACAAATATATATATGGGAAAGAAAAAGTTGGTGATGGTTTATAGACCGACTCCTCACTCCTCAGCCATAAAACAGTTCTTGGTAGCACCAATGACCTAGCTGGTGGGGTAGGGATATTTTATTAAGATTATTAAATTTAAAAATTAATTTATCAAAATATAAAATGAATTATAATTTTAATTAACGTAAAATCAACAAAGAAACATAACTAGATCTTTATTTTGTTTGGAAATATGATTTAATAAATTCTTTAAAAGGAGAGTTTTAAAGGGATCAAAGTTCGACTTTAATCCCTTTTTTTTCCCTAGAAAATTACTTTAAAAATCTGCCTACTTCAGGATTTTTTATTTATTCAGCACAGTGCTGAACCTTTAATTTGTACATTATTGTTAAAAGGCATGAAATTATTCATCTTGTATAACAGTAAATACCTAGCATAGGATTTAACCATTATTGACTTTGAACCTAGTGACATGCATCTCAGATACCTTACTTAAAAAAAAAAAAAAAAAAAAAAAAACTGTTTTGCAAGGCTGATATTCATATAGTACTTCATCTTTATCAAGCGAAGCATTTCCAGCCATTCATGGATAATAAGGACGGTACTTGTCTAAAATCAGGTAATTAAGGTTGATGGAACAATTGGTGGAAAATGAAATATGGACATACAGCAGCCATAATCGACGAATCATCAAATTTATGATGTAATGTCTTTTGTTTTATCCTAATCTCCATTTTAACAATATTATATTCCCACTCAGCCAATTGATTTGTACATTATATTCGTTTATGAAATCACCCATTATGTATGGGGTAGGGTATGGCAGAAAGACATATAAGGGCATTCACAATGGTAATCTTAAAGATCTTAAATTTTGTGAAATTTGAGATGTCTTAAGAGTTTTAAACCATTGTGGTTGGTTTTTTTCTTAAAGATCTTAAATGGAGTCTTAAGATTTCAAGACTACTTTTTGGGTAGACGGCAATGAGGGATTTGCCTAGTGATTAAAAATTGACCCATTTTAATTAAAGAGTTTGGATAGGCGTAATTGATTAACGGGTAATGAGTTTGCAATTCTTCACTGCGAACCTATAATTTATTAAAAAAAAAAAAAACTTGTAATTGTTTTAGTGTATCTTAATTAATATTTCCTCCCTCGGAAAAAATTAGTTACATCTCTAACAATTAAACCCGGCGCTGTAGATAATTTAGACCATATTTCAATAGTTATGTGGTGATTATAATGTATCTGAAAAATTAATTGGTGCAGGTTCCACCTGGGTTGGACACTGAAGATAGTAATGCTACTAATAATAATCCAAAAATGGTGAACAAAGGGAGGATATATCTGTCATCAACAAGTCCAAGTTGGGTGATAAAAGCATACATGATGCAATTTCGAAAGGATTTTATTTCATTCTTGAAGTCACGATCCGATGAAGTTATTCATGGGGGGCGCATGGTGTTGACTTTCATGGGCAGGAGGACCATTCATCCCACTTCTGAAGAGGGCTGCTACCCTTGGGAGTTGATTGCGCAGTCCCTTATGACCATGGTTTCCGAGGTTAGATTATGCAGCTTGTTCTTTTTTCTCTTAACTTTCAAACGTTTTTATAAAGTGATAACTAATTATTTTTCACTTGGCAGTGACAAATAATTTTTTGAAGCTACTTATTATGTGGTGATTATAATTTTCACGTTAGCAAAAGTTGAAATAGTGCCTAAAGTATCAAACATATAAACTTGAGTTCATACAAATCTTTTTAGTTCAACCTTTGTTCTTATAGTAAGAACAGCCTTTATACTGGAGTTTGAAAAACTCATTTCAACTCGAAAACGATCTCGACATTTTTGAAGAAGACTTTTCTCACCAAAAAGTTAAGTACCTAATATATGTAAAACCAATTAAAAAAGGTTTCGCTAAATCCGAAATTATCTAAAAAGTTAAAAACCTTTATAATTAAGGAACTGTTGTACCCAGTTGCTGTCATTTATGTCCAATTGTCCATTAACATCCATCCAACCAAACTTTGAAAATATGTATCAACAATCACTTCCTTTTTTTTTTTTTTTTTTTCCTGCATTATTATTATCTCAATTACAATAATACAACAAACTAACTATATACTTTCATTTCAATCATCGAATTTGGCAGGGCCTTATTGAGGAGGAGAAAGTGGATTGTTTCAATGTACCATACTATGCACCTTGTGCTGAAGAATTGAAGCAATTGATCAAAGAAGAAGCCTCCTTTTCGATTAAACGTCTTGAAGCCATTGAAGTTGCATGGGATGGAGGAGAGAGTATAGGACAAGATGTTCATGTTGATGATGAGTTTGCTAATTCGTTATTAACACGAGGGGAGAAATTAGCAAAGATGCATAGGGCTGTTATCGAATCAATGTTCCAACACCATTTTGGGATAGAGATTATGGATGAGCTTTTCCATAGGTATGCCAGAATAGTGGATGATCACCTCTCCAAGAAAGATTGCAAATTCGTTAATGTTGTAGTTTCCTTAATTAGAAATTGATTCAAGAACTAGCATTGTAACCCGACCCGTCTCATGACCACCATCTCAGTTGTATCGTTGTTCATTGTAATTTTATTAATCTTCTCAAAAGAATTGTCAAAAGTCAAAGTATGTCATTTACGTTTGGTACGTAGAAGAAAAAAAAATGTATATTCAAAAACTAAGGTGTACCTTGGTTTTGTAAAAGATTGAGAATCCTCTCTATTAACGCACGCATTTCTAGCATTAACACATTATCCCTTATTATCTAGATAATTGTCACTCGCTTGGAAATTTTGAATTCTGATCTGTATGTAAATTTATTTTAAATGAGTATATATAATACATTGCATGTGGCAATCATACAAAAAGATATCGTGTAAATGCTAATCCATGATAAGTTGAGATGGTCAATTGTAAATGTGGGGACCTGGAAATATTGTAATACAAGTCATTTAAGACAAGTCAAGAATGGTACTCTATTATGGTAGCATTATTCACCCAAATACACTAAAGCAAGGGTGTATTATTACTAGTTTTACACGTAGTTCAATTCAATTCAATGAAGTCGAAATCATTCAATTTTGTTCAGTTTTACAACTAATTTTTTATCACATTACTCTATTTAATGGTATTTCAACTAACTTTTTATCACGTTACTCCATTTAATGGTATTTCAGTTGAGTTAAATTCAAGACACATACAGCCACATAAATTCGTGTCCTATCTCTATCTTTGACATCCAAGCTAAGCTATATAGTACAAGCATATCATTTATATGCGGCTGCTAATGCTATGCAGTATATATAAGTATATATCCCTTTCGCAACTTCATAAATGCGATGATGTGCTTTCTTTCAGCTTCACCTTAGCAATTTGGTATAGTCTTACTCTTGCTACAGGGAATTATGTGGAATAATAATAAACGTGACAATTGCAAAATGTACGTTAAGAATGTTCAAGGTTTTTTTGCAAGCTTTTCTCACCACTCCTCCTCATGAGTCATGAGTCATGAGTGGGATGGGAGTATATGTGGCAGGATGACGTGTTACTCTCTGATCTCTATTTTCTGTTTCGTCACTCACATAACCAAGTTACTTACAAATATTAAAAGTGGACGAGCAAATAGACAATCATTCATATATAAACAAAAGAGTAATGGTGTAATTATACACTATTTTTTTTTTTTTTAATATTTGGGGACCAACTTAAAATAGGGGATACTTTGGTAATTAGGAAAAAAGACAAAAAAAATTCTTCATCGGTTGTCAACTGCTACAATTTAAGGCTAATCACTATAAGTTATTCATTTTTTGTTTGGGTCCATCTAATGGTGATGGATAGGTTCTTTGGAATGGCTTATTATTATTATTATTATTATTATTATTATTATTATTATTATTATTATTATTATTATTATCATCTCAAATTTGTCATGATTAATGTATGCAAGTAACTTTAACGGCTCAAATTAGCCAGGCTATAATCATTACATTATTACAGTGATTAGCTCTATATATCAATGGCCGGCAATCAATAAAATAGTATTCCAAAAATGAGAAAAGAGATATAGACACAAATAATTGTCCTTGTATCCATATTATTATTCCGAGCAAATTGAAATAAGTAGTTTTATGGCCCTAATTAAAAGGATCAAATAGTATTTACATTCTTCCGATCGAGTAATCATCATGAGATAATGCATTATATATTCACCAACTAACTACAATCAAGAAACATTGGTGACAATCAAATATGATTAGTGTTAAGGAACCAAAACTCGAAGAAAGCAAAAGCAATGAAAATGCGCCACTAATTAACAACAAGTCCACTTTAATTTGCTAAAAGTGGAAAGCACTTTGATAACATGACACCAACATAAAAAAAACCCATCATACAAACATTGATCATCTTCTCCAAACG
Source organism: Mesembryanthemum crystallinum (assembly GCA_030267885.1). Classification (NCBI taxonomy): domain Eukaryota; kingdom Viridiplantae; phylum Streptophyta; class Magnoliopsida; order Caryophyllales; family Aizoaceae; genus Mesembryanthemum; species Mesembryanthemum crystallinum. Next base: position 11,840 of record BSSO01001755.1, on the reverse strand, counting down.
TGGCGTTACTCCCACCGTTTACAAAACTTAGTAATAATTTCATTGTGTTAAACTATAGTTTTTGAAAAATATTATAAATATACATATACACGATGAAGTAATTAACTAAGAACAAGACTAATCCAAACTATAGAAATTATCGATGTTGTTGTTTGAGCTTAGGAAAGAGTGGCAATTATTGGTGTTTCTTCAAATGGTGATTCTCCTTGCTGTTCCAGCATTGTTATTGCTAATCTGTCAATTTAGAAAGAGATTATTGTTAATCTGTAATTATAATGGTAATTATGGAGATTCGACGGCGGATTATCCACCAGGAAGCAGAGGAGTGATTCCTTTTGTTGGAGAGACGTTACAGTTCATGGCTGCCATCCATAGCCAACAAGGCTTCTATAACTTTGTTCAACTTCGCCATCTATGGTAAAACCCCATTTTACTATTTACCATCAACTCTCTCTCTCTCTCTTTCTTTCTTTCTTTTCCGTCAAGCATTGAGTAGTTCAAAATTACGTGAAAATCATGCATGTTGGTTGGTAGTGTCAATTAATCTATCAAGCACGAACATCCCAAATAGTGTTGTGTCTCATGTATGACATCTCAAAAGCAATGTCGATTTAATCGACATGACACTTCTCTGTAACTGATCACGTCGTCGGTGTTAATATTTGAGTCCTACCAACTTTGGTAACAATTTCATTAGATAATACTAATATGTACCTTTCTCTCCCGACTTGTTTGCATGTTTTGTGTTTTTGTCGTCTCCTTGGTGGAAGTATGACCGCTCTTTTCCATTCTTATATGTTAGTATAAATTGATATAATCAGACTCTCAAACCATGTAAGCGAATCAACTCAATCATAACTTTAAGCGGTTAGTTCAAGGTCCAATCAATAGTTATATTTTCTAATAGTAATAACTCAAAATATCGCAAACAAAATGGAATCGACTGAGTATCGACTTCATAAAACCCTTCCAAAATTGTTTCTTTTGTTGGGGTGTAGGTATGGGAATTGCTTTAAGACACACATATTTGGGGAGACACATGTATTTGTGTCAAGCACAGAGGCAGCAAAAGAGATACTGAGGAATGATTTGGGGAAGTTCACAAAGAGATACATAAGATCAATTGGGGAGGTGGTTGGTGCAGAAAGCCTTCTTTGTGCCTCACATCAAAGCCACAAGCTTATCCGAGGTCGTCTCCTTGAATTGTTCTCATCTACCGCCATTGCTGAGTTCACTAAGCAGTTTGATCAACTGGTTGTCAATACCATTGCTACTTGGGAGCATAAGGGAAATGTGATCATACTTGATCAAGCACTTGAGGTATTGAATTGGATAAAAATCACCCCCCTTTTTTTTTTTTTTTTTTTTCGCCTTCGTGTTTAATACACTATGGTCAAGTGCAATTTCTTAATAGTTGTATTTTCAATGATTGGAACTTTCCGATACCCCAAAACAATTTAGTTACGAAAATTTCACTTATCTAAAGCGTTTAAATAAGTTCCCTCAAACTGGTAAACAATAAGAGTTGCTATTTTTTGTCACGTGTGGATATGAATGGGTTGAATTTTAACTCAGATCTGATTCATCTATAAATTTCAACCCTAAACCAACTCGTGTAATAATGAGATTATGAGTCTGACCTATCTAACTAATTTGTTAGTAGTGAAAAATAAAGCACACAAAAGGGGAAAAAATAAAATAAAAAATTAACACAATGCTTTGGTTTGCTTATTTTTATATTTGGGCCGCATATATGGACCAGGTTGGGTTCAAGCTCACCTATTAAAATGTTTTTGGGCCGCATATGGAGTAGTTGGTTCTTATGTTATATTTGGGCCTTAACCCAAAATCATGCAAAATGCACATATCTGATGATTTCTTAGTTCCGCCTACTTAATTTGACTAAGCCCAAAATGTCCAATTGGATAGGATCTTCGGCCCAATTACCCAGAAGTGAAATAATGTGTGAAATGTGCCTTTGGGCTTTTATTTGATTTTGGTTGCAGATAACCTTCAAAGCAATGTGTAAAATGCTGCTAAATTTGGAGGCTGGGAGTGAGCTAGATATGTTGCAAAAGGATGTTGCTTGTGTTTGTCAAGCTATGCTTGCATTTCCAGTGAAGTTTCCTTGGACTAGATTCAACAAAGGCCTTCAGGTAAATCCTTCTCTCAAAACTCATCGTACTTACCTCCCATATTATGCAATGCTAAGTCATTCGTTTAGTATGATGGGTTATGGAAGACATAGACTAAGAGCTCGAAACCAAAAAGAAAAAGAAAATCATTTTGTTTCGAAATTTTAATGGATGTTGCAGGCGAGAAAGAGAATCATGGGTATGCTAGACAAGATGATTAAAGAGAGAAATGGAGGAGATTTAGCACAAGCTACTTCTTGTGCTGTTGATCATAAAGATTTTCTACACAGTCTCCTACTAGCTAGAGATTGCAGGAGAGAATTATCAGATCAAACACCAACTTTAACCGATGCACAGATCAAAGATAATATCTTAACCATGATAATTGCAGGTGATTGATCAACAAGAGATACATGAAAACTCTACATTAAAGTTATATAATTACTCCTTAAGAGACCTTAATATATGCAGGGCAAGATACCACAGCAAGCGCCATTACATGGATGGTCAAATACTTGGATGAAAATCCAACAGTTCTTGAAGCTTTAAGGGTTAGTTGCGGTTAATTTCAACAATGTACATATAGTCACACACACACACAGACACACACAGGATGAGCTAGAATTTATATTATTCAAATTGGAAAATCTTGCTTGATTCTAGAATCTATCTTGAACAGGATGAGCTAAAATCGCTCGGGAAAAATGTTAAGGACAAGCCAGTTCTTACAATAGAAGAACTCAATGAGATGACATATGCTGGCAAGGTACATTCAACTGATTTAGAGTGGAAGTGCTAGTTACATCCTCAAATACATTTCGTTTGTTTGTGAATTCAATCCTACAAACTCGATCTCTGGTACGTCTTATGATCATAGCCTAATCGCTGAGAATTCATATAATTGGCATTTAAACAGGTAGTTAAAGAATCCTTGAGGATGGCTTCGGTTGTGCCATGGTTCCCAAGAGTTGCACTTCATGACTGCAATGTCCAAGGTAATTTCTTTCTCCACCAACAAACCATGCTCATCTTTAGCTGTTGGTAATAACTCTTAATCACGAAGTTAGTTGCTTGTAAGATGATCTAAATATTAGATCTAAATTGCCTGATATTAGGATATGCAATCAAGAAAGGGTGGAATATCAATGTGGATGCTAGATCTATACACTTTGATCCTACTCTCTACAATGATCCCCATAAGCTCAATCCATCCAGGTTTGATGTAAGACAAGACAATATTTTATGTCAGTTTAATTTGTTAATCAATCCTGTTCTTGACAATAATATACGAGGCACAATATTGAAGTACTCGGTGAAAAATCTTTACATTAGTATAAATAAATTAAGTTTTTCGTAATCTTGAACACTGATGGATCAATTGATAATGAAAGAAATTTACTATGTATATATACGCAGGATGAACCAAAGCCATACAGCTTTTTAGCCTTTGGCGCGGGTGGAAGGACATGTCTTGGGATGAATCTTGCAAGAACCATGATGCTTGTGTTCCTCTACCGGCTAGTCACTACTTACAAGTTGAGTCCTTTCAATTTTTTACTAGCATTAAACACTTGTTACATCGTCATTATTTTTCACCCAAGATTGGTTTAAGATATCATCAAACATTATGCTCTATATATATAATCGACTAACATTGCTATATGAATGTACGTAATTGCGTAGGTGGAAGGTGACCGATCTAGATCCGACCGTTGAAAAGTGGGCATTATTTTCAAGATTAAAAAGCGGTTGCCCCATCCAAGTTACACGTCATTAATTAGAGAGTAAAATTATTATGTATCCTCAAATCAAAGGATAAGTGAATGCTCAGCTTGATGATTAAGTGCGAGTCTTCCATCACTTGTTATATATATACTTTATAAGTGAATGAACCGTCACAACCAAAAGCTTAAGGTGATGGTTGTATGCCCAATCAATTATATATCTTCTTAGTAATACATACATATTGTAATGTTCTTTGTGTTTGACAAGGAACAAAAACGAAAACCTTAACTTGACGTACGTGTAGTTTTTGTGATCGGTAGCAACTTAATTAATCAACATAATGAAATCCCTAATGTAGTGAGTAGTAATTAGTAGCTAGGTAGCTAAGCTAAGGTAGGACGGTGAATTAACTAATTAATTCAATGGTTTGTTTTCTAGTGTACATGTACATACATGTATGGGTGAGTATGTTGGAATAATCTATAGATTAATTAAGCCTAGCTAGATCCTGAACTAATTTAATGACTAATTAAATTTTAGTGTAAGACTAGTGATGTGCTTATTATTATTATTATTATTATTATTATTATTATTATTATTATTATTATTATTATTATTATTATTATTATTGTGTTTGGTGCACATTTTGGTTCATGGCTTGTTAGGAATCAGGGAGCAGATTTGTAGGTAAATTACATAAATTAATCATTTACAATAATAACCAAATTTAAAAAAAAAAAAAATGTGCATGCATGACAGCTAGCTACCTATATTATACGTACCTTAGTTTGGATAATGTGGGATTATTGATATAGAGGAGTTATAACCTTTCCCTTTCAAAATCAAATCAAATTAAACACTAGTACTATTAAAATTTCTTCATCCACTCTTAGTAGTTCAAATAATATATTCTAAAATTCTAACAATCTTCTTCCTTCCCTCCCACCAACACTAGTTATTCAACCAGGCTGTTAATTGAGTTGGGTATACAAGAGTATCTAATTAATTATTACAACAACTAAGCATATATTCTTTTTACACATTTAAAAAGTATACTAAAAAATAGGTTAAATTATTTATATAAAGTTACAAACCTTAGCTTTCTCATGTACCCAAAATATTTTGGTGCGTGCATGATGAATTTAGGTTATAGGCCATTTCGAAATTTAATCGCATACATGATATATATATTGATGTTAAATAGAATGTAAGATGACCCGTTATAGGAGTAATTTTAAATTTACTCGTACAAAACTACATATGCTATTATAAATAATCACTATAGTCCAAACACTGACATTATTCCTATAATTAACTATCACTCTAGCAATTTGCATTGTAGGGTTATGAAGCATGAGGCATAAAGCATATAAAAGTAATCATTAAACTGTAAATAGCAGCATAATTTATGGATAGGACGGATATCTTGCTTGGGTAGTGAATGGTGATCATTCTGTCCTAATTGCCATTTCTAATTATTGAGGTGATCAGTGAGTTGTATAGCAACGTGGATGGTCTGTCCATATATACATGTATTTAATTTGTTAAAATTTCAGAGAAATCTTAAGAAAATAATTTTTTTTACTTAATATGCATATATACCCTAACTAACCCACATATTCAAAGTGTGCTCTGGATCCAGTCATAACAGCGCAGTTTCTAGCCTTAATGCATGGATGGACCCTGCCATTAAGGGCTAAAGACAAAGACCCAGTTTTGAGTAATAACATCTTTTCTATGGTTACAATTTCTTTTCCTAAGTACATGCCTTATAATTCATCCCTAAGACCTTGCTTATCACATAATATAAGCTATTGAATGTTAATTTCTTGTTAATCTAGTTTGTGAAATGAGGTTAAAATTGATCAACTATACCACCCTCAACCCTTCAATGTACATTTGATTATTGGAGCGAACAAACTAAGTTACTAGATCAATGATTATAGTTGTGTACACTAGGCTATGTCGAATAGGTTAGTTAAATTTTTTATATGGAAACTTTTTCATCTTATGACATATTGGCCTTATATATATTTGACTTTCAGTGTTCAAAGTTTGGACTTAATCCGAAGGTGATGACTAGAAAGAATAACAACATTACTGTTCTCACTTAACTTACAGCACATAGCTATCAATGAGGTGGAGCTGAAGCAATGTAAAAGTAGCTTGAAATCAACATAGCAACTAGGGTGTTTATTTGTGACTCCCATGTTGTGCTACAATTAGAAATATTTCTCTATCTGTTTTCTTCAACTTAAACTTGCTTGGTTATTTCTCCGCATACAAATTTTGATGACAAATTAGGAATTTGACACGTTTAAGGTTGTCGACTCTTCTCGATTCCTATCAATGGGAGTCAATTATAATGTTGCGCTCTCCTTAATAGCTCAATTTCAATATCAATAATCAGTTATTCAACTGATATTTAATTCCTATTTTAGCGATACAATCCATCACGTGATTATCTTCATGAAATTATCTTCATGAAAGATGGTGACTTTTGAGATATACATATACCAAATCAGTTGTTGACATACCCAAACTTCTCTCAAGAGGAAATATGTGCATTACCAAAAAAAAGCAAAAATGAATAGACAAAATAATTTTAGGCCAAACTTGCAAGTTCTTGTGACCTCAACATCTCTTGACACGTGTGATAAAAATGTACGGCTAGGTCCAAAAATGTAGGGTACCCTTAATTGGGACTTGAGCCCTCTATCCAACAACATTATTATAGGAGTACCTTTGTGACCTTTCCCTTTTAGGCTAGGCACCCTCTTTCTCTGCGCCCTCCCCCTGTTCTGTTCTGTTTTGTTATATGAACCCAAAACCAACCCAAATTGCCAACTCTTTTCACTTTGTTTATTGAATTATTGTTATGAAACCCATAATGATTGTGTTTTAAAGGGCTAATCTAACAACCACCACACTCATACAATTGGGCAATATGGATAAGAACCCTCTACCTTCCTTGTATAAATATAAATTAAACTTTAGTATTATTATTAATTTCATATTATGGATATCATAATAATAGAAATATTAAATCAATGTTTATGTTCCCAGTTTGTTGTTTTGTTGCTTGACATTTATTTTTTTCCAGCAAATTTGATTTTACTTGATTTGATGATTGCACGAGCTGCTAATGAGTTTTGTCTGACATTTGTACTTGAGATTTTGTACATATGGTTACCCCTGTTTTTCTCTTTTTGGTATCTAGGGTGAGGTCCCTCTTATTAGTCATCCCATTTGGGTATTCTTCTGGCATTTCTTTTCTTGCTTTTGTGCTAGCCTCTCTTTATTCGTGGCCTCTTACTATACACACAGTTGTATTTGCATTGTGTTCATTATCTACATAGATCCTTGGTGATAATTGATAAATCAGGGTCGATTTTATAATTAAGGGTTCAAGTTATCGACGGGTTTCAGGATTTGAAAAAAGTATATGTTTATCTGTCTCAATTAGTACGTTTTCTATTCATATATAGTTATCATATTGTACATCACACTTAAAGTGTAAAATAAGCTTGTATATTTCACTTTCCCTGAAAAGAGAAGCACAATTTGTTAGTCACTCGTAATATGGTGATTCAATTCTTTTAATCTTCATGTGCTATTAACTAGCAGACTAGCTACAATTATTTTCAAATTTCATGTAGCAGTCGATTGATAATAATTTTGTTCATTTTTTTTTTTTTGCAAGGCGTAGTTTATTTCAATAATAACTACTCTATTGTATAATTATGCTTATTTGTTAATCTTTAAAATTTGCATTTGTTTACGAAGTTTACCCCATTTAACATGTGATTTCTTTTTGGTGCCATATAAAACGCGTTATTAATGTCATATAATTCAAAAAATAGCAATACATTCTCTATTAAATTCCAAAAATTGAATATGGCTTATTATAAAGATAAATACTCCATCATGAAATATGGGGTTGACTATTCTTTTCATGGGAATATATAAAAGCTATAGCACTAAGGTTCTCAAACATTTGGGTTCAATTTAATCAAAAAAGGGGAATTCTGATTAATTTAATAATCAGTTAGTCTATTATCAAAATTGCCTGCTTACATCCTATTCAAGGAAAACATAATGACAAATCATGTATCATGGATTAAGGCTAAATAACAAAGCAAGGAATCTATATGTCTAGTCAGAAACTAATTATTTAGTTTAGTTTATGTTTACAACTTTTGATACAATTGTGCTTTAGAATAAATAAAAACATACTATTAGTTGGTTGTTGTCACTTGAAAAAGAATGACAAACTATTAGAAGTTCAGATATGTAAAAGACAAGAGTGGGGTCAATTTTTTTTTTCTTTTTCACTAAAATTAAGAACAAGCAAGCAGTTTCTGACTGCAAAAGGACCTGCAATTATCTCATCTAGCACTCATTTAGGCATTTTGCTTATGTGTAGTTGACTGAACTAACTACAAAATCAAACGAAATTAGTAAATTAAATTAAATTAAATAATTAGGTGTGAATATGGTATTTTTGTTACTTTTTGATATGTTAGTATATAATGATGTTGAAACTTTGTTAGATTGTGCCATTTTTTTGGTTATATTTTTGCTGAATTATTTATTTATTTTTGATTAGTGGATTGTATGTGCAATAATATGGTTGATGTCTAAGAATCCTAGGTTGAAAACGTGAGACAAAAGTTGTGGGTTTTTTTTTTTTTTTTCTGTTTTTCTTTTGGACCTCTTTCAATTACGTACTCACAAAACTTGCCAGAAATGTGGAGCTACATTAGATCTCCAAAATAATTATGAGTTATTAATAGTAGTTTATGCCCATGAAAATGACATATGTGGGAGATTTCTGGGAACAAATAAAGGACGATGGTGACTAGAGAGCCTCCACATAACAGGATTAATTAGTGTTAATAATATATTTTTCATCATTTTATGTACCGATTAGTGTAATATCATGTATGGTATATATTTATGTGAGGGGTATGTAGACTGTAGTCATGGTTGAGGGTGAATGTAAATTAAAGTGATTGATAATCATCTCAAAAAAAAAAAAAAAACAAAAAAAAAAAAAACAAAAGTGATCGATAATTATTAATTAGGGAGGTCCAGGATTATGTGGTACACCTCACAAAGATTAAACATAAAAACTCTTATGAGGCAGCCTTATACATGAGGGCTGGTAATTTAAAGAAAAAAAATGTGGTATTTGGTAGGAGGTACTTGGTACTCCACCAAGTATCAAAAGTACCACCTTTTGTTCTTCCAAGTATTAGTCTCATGTATGAAACCATCTCACACAAGAATAACTGAAGATTAAAACAAGAAATTACTCAGTTATGAGGTGATTGGTCTACTGACTACTGCTACAAAAGTTAAAATTAATACTTTAGATCAATGATTTAAGCTTCTTGAATATCACCTACTTGATTTTTTCAAGTTTAGTTTGATACTAGTTTTTTTTACTGAAATTTAATTAAAGATGTGACTAGAGGTGACCATATATGGGTCGTGTTGAGCTGGCACACGTGTTATGTCAGTGTGTCTAAAGATTTGTGGGTTCTGGCTTGACCCATGGTTCAGTCAATGGGTCGGTCCTCGTGTCGTGCCTGTCCGTGCCAAACAATGCAATTCCTAAAATTGTGGTTTGACACGACCCACGACATTGTGCCACGTGTTGGGTCGTGCCCAAAACAATTGTGTGTCGAATTCGTGCCAGACCTTGCCACCCACGTGTCAGATGGGCCCATTGCCAGCCATGGATGTGACAGTTACTTTAGAACAAAGCGTCGAAGTAAGAAATTGGATAACTTTGGTCAAAGTCTTTGCTGAATAAGTATTTAAGGGTTTTGATAAGGAGCAATAACTTTTAAGGAATCTAAAATTATGTTTGGCAAGGATAGTTAACTTTTCAACTCTCAGCTACCAAGCAATTTGTAAAGCTACAGCTTATTTGTACTGATTTTTAACTCGCAGCTAAACTAGTTTATTACCATTTCCGAATCACATAACTCTTTTCAAAAAAAAAAAAAAAAAATGAAATCACACAAGACTATGGACTACAAAAGAAACCCCCCAAACCAAAAAGAAAAAAAATCATCATAGAATGGTGAACGGATAAGAGAAAGTAGCTACTGGAGAAATGAAGAAAGTCCAACAACAAGCAAGCACTAACACTCTTAAAGTACACCAAAAGATAGAAAGAGAATCCAAAATTCCCCCCTCTGTTACAATTTTCTTTGAAACAACCCCACATCAAAGCCAAAGGAACTGTCTCTTGCCACTCTCCACTAAAATAAAAATATCAATCACCTTCCTTATATTCCTTTGCTTCCCTTAAAAAATGGGTCCCTATATACACCCAAAAAAACACATTATATTAGTTATATTACAAAGTTTAATTTTAATGGGAGAGATCACAAAAGGAAGAATAAATTTTACCAACAATTTAATAAAATTGTCCCTACTAATGAGGAACAATTTCAAACCCTTGTTGAATAGGCAAACCCCTTTCACTACGTTAAAGGGATAATTAGGAATATATAAATTCCTTATTGTATGTAATGTAATGTAATGTAACCATCAAATTAAAATGCAATGGGTCCAACAAGTATAGATAATAATGAAATAGTCCACATAAAGTGACTTTTCCAATTGGGAGATGTGGTAAAGGTAAAAGGGTAGAGTAGTAATTTACATGTCAAGATTAAGAGAAGGCCAATGTGATTTTCAGTGAAACTGGCAAGCAAGCATTTCAGCTAAGGGAACATTCTTAGTTGTCTCTAACACTTTATTTGTCTTGTCTTGTCTACCTTAATTTTTTTTTGTTTATTAGTAAAAATAAGTTGTTAATAAACATCTTTCTATATAAAAGACTCAGGTTTGATCCCCTCTTCCTCTATTATATTGCATTAACATTTACATTTCATGCGAACCAAAAAATAAGGATACTTTTTTGAAATTATCTCCAAAGGTTGATGTTTTTCCCATCTAACAATTATAGTCCAAACAATATCAGTGGTAAATCAAGCATTGCCTAGTCGTAGTTGGAAGTCTAACAAGTCAATTGTAGTAAGTGTGGACTTCCAAGTGAATTAATTGCATCAAATAATTTATTTATTAATTTATGAGTAGACTTTGAAAGTCAAGTCTCGTGTGGTAGACTTCATTTTTATGGTTAACAAATTTTAAGATTCCTTTCTATTCAATATATCTAGATAGACAGACAGAAGTAAATACTTAGTGTAACAAATTTTTTTCCATTTAACTGAATAAAACAGAGATTAAATAATTGCGACCGAACTTAACTAAAATTATTGTGAGACAACTAAATTAAACTAAAAATTGTCCAAATAAAGTCGAAGAGAACATATCCTAGCTAATTCTTTTTTTATTCTGAAAAAAAATACCGAGTATGAGATAAGTAATACAACGAAAGAATGGCTTTTAGATGATGTTTCAATTCCCATCCATCAAGACGTCATTGAGACACGATAGGCTTCAAATGGTGGTGTTGATGCTAAATGCTACAATTGTCAATTTAGTTAAGACATTGAGAATAAATTGGCAATGAAACCATAAACAATGAAAGCACCTTTTCTTTGTATAGAAAAAGGTTATCAAGTGATCGAAGAAATGCCTTGGTGTTCTAATTTGTGGATAAAGCATCGGAGAATTATGCCTTCTAGCCAAAAGCCCAACAACAAAACAACTACATGATGGATTCGCAACATTGAATTTAAACAGATAACTATCAAACCCAATTTTAAATTTAGAAGTTAAAACCTCAATTGATGTAATGGAAGAAAGCAAAAAAGAAGCTAAATAGAATCTAAATAGGAAACACAACTTATGGTGATAATGAGATCCTAATTTCTAGACCCAATCCATGATCTAATCCTTTGTGCTCTAATATGTTCTATTAATCTATCCTTAGGGCCCGCTTGGATTGGGGGGAATAATTAGGGGGGTAATGGAGAAAATTAAGGGCCCGCT
>BSSO01001754.1:0-21992 GCA_030267885.1 Mesembryanthemum crystallinum | reverse complement strand
ATCGTCAAAACAGGAAAAATGTAAGCAAATCAGCTCTGGGCCGAGCCTGAACCCGAACCAGTACCCGAAGCCTCACCAAAAGAATGGATCTCCTCGATGGTACTATGTTGAGAGTTAGTGGACTCCTCAATCCGCAAACACAAGGGCTGAGGCTGTCGAGGCATCCCTAGGGCAACCGAGCTCAGGTTATCCATGATAGAGTGGAAAGTTCCTTCAGTCCAAGGATCAACCCGAACGAACGTCTCCACAAACTTGTCGCAAATAAACGTACCCACAACATGACTCCCTCGAACACTCAGAGAGAGGTCAGGGAAGCTAGAATGACTCGGGGATTCACCAAAGATCGGACCCACACTGGTGAACCCTCTAGTGGGACTACTATCAAAACCACCCGGGAAGCCACCTCGAAGATCACTAGCAGGCACCCCGCCAATGAGAGCTCCGGGCACGCCACTCGTTACTCCACCAGCTTGTCCACCCAAGGACCCTCTTTACATGATGCCACCAGAGCGCCGATGTTGCCAACATCCAAGTTGGTTGGCCCCTCAGCCCAAGGCACCAGGAGACACGGAGGAATGGCCCTGGTTTCCGAGGAGGCCAAGTGTCGCTCCTACCAGTACAGGCGCATGGAATCCCGCTTCACCAGGTCGGAAGCTGAGCCTCTAAAATGCTCCCTACTATGGGATCATACCATGGTAAAGGACCTAAAACCGTGAAAAGAGTCACGAAGCATAGTTCAAGAACGGGAAAATCTCAAATAAGTAACCAAAAGAAGGGATCAGATCAAATACAAGAGTGATAGGAATCTGCGCACTACAAGTCGCGATGCGATATAGTTATTGGGCGAACTCTTTGTAGGTGTGGAGTGCCCTAGCCATTCAAATTCTTTGCTCCCGGTTATACTGCAAAACAAACAAACTAGTTCAAAAAAATAGAGCACCCTACTCTGGAAAAATAAGATAAAGGAGCACTTTACTCTAAACAGACAATCTTACCCCTCGGCAGTTGGGAGGCAATGCCCTAGACCTCGGCATTAGTGGCCTGGATCTCCGGGATCACGAACCGAGTCCAATGACCAAGAGAGTCAACAACCTCCAGGTCCATGGAGGATAACGGGGCCAAAACCTCAACCGGCTCCTCGACCTACAAAAGCAAGAAAAGTAAAAAACCGCACACCATGGCATTACAAAATAAAAAGCATAAGAGGCACATTACCTCAAAAGTCAAGAAGTTTGAGGCAACCTTCTAGGATGTTCACTGAGAAGGCTACAACATTGCCACCCTGCATGGCTTGGGTGCGCTGCCGCTCGGTCAGACAACTGGTCCAAAACATAAAATTCGGAGGATCTTGAGCGACCAAAGGACTGTTGGGGCTGGGATAAGTCTGGCGGATCACCCACTCTCCCATAAACCACTCGAAATCGAACGGATGCTCGATCAGCACCCTCATTCTGTCGGCATGGGAGTCCTCCACTCTCACCCCGGGCCCAAGTAAGACAACTAAGGGAACCATTACACCTGCACAACATAGGTAATGATTAAAAAAATGAGCAAAAAATCAATAAGAAACCAAGAGAACCGAAGTAAAGTCTTTTTACCCGATCGGGCGTCAGGTATGCCACCATGTTACGGAACACTTCTAGCTTGCTTGTTGATACCGTCTAACCGGCCCGCCCACGTCCTAGCAGTAGGGAATTGGAACAGATCAACAATAACCCTCGGGGCAAGGTGCAGAAAGTACTCGTAGAGCTATACTTGTCATGCACACCACATGCCAGAACAATGTAAAAGACGATAAAAAGACAAACAAAAGACAAATAAAGGAAGAAACAAATAGTCATACCCCTACTACTTGCACGAATCCATGATAAAAAAAATGTGCCCATCAGACTTGTCCTTGTTAAGGACAAGAGCATCATCACCGCTTGGGGCGGCGCCACAAGCAACAACCTCTCTCGTAGCTTGGTCGGCATTCGCCCTCTCAATAAATAGGCGTCAACAAGCCGTTCGGAGTCCTTGCACGATCTCGCCCCAGGCAGGGAAACCCCAGTTATGGGTCTCCATGGTCTCAAAGCTATCCCCTATGCTCGGAAGATATTAAAGATGAATACGGGATGCCTTGTCCACATAGACAGTAGCAGACAACATGACCCGAGCTATCACCCTAACAGTGTCGATAAAGTCCGAAAATCTAGCTACAGTAATTAGATCCTTGTTCTTCTAAGGCGGCAAAGCCTCATAGAGCGATAGGATCTTCGAGAAGTTACCATAGGCTTGCTGTTGATGATCAATATCTTGGAAAAGCAAGGACAGCATAACGACACTTAGATCACTAATTAGATCATAAAAATCAAACGGGAAGGATCAACAAAGCAGATTATTGCCAACATTTTCGATTTAGCACATCACTAAATTCGATTAACAAGTATAGAGCATTCAAGGAGAAAATCCCAAATTAGCATACTACTAAAGACAGGAAACAAGTCAAAAAATCGACATCGTACCAAGACATTTAGCTTAACACATCACTAAGTCAAAATTGTACCATCAGGCAACCCAAAAGTCAAACTGGGGACTTATTCTATCATTAAAGTCTCAGCATGAGGGCTAAAATGGTAAAGACGCAAAGAAAGAAACATACCGTAACATGTGTCCCTTGGAAGCACATATTACCAGCACGATCGACCACCAACTAGCTTGGGTCCCAAGGATCATCAAGAGCATAGTCATAATGCATATTGGGGTGTTGGATCGGAAACTCCTCTCTGGGGACCTTTTTCCGCAATATCCTCGGTGTAAACGCACTAACGAGGACGTTGACGATCCGACGCTCCTCCTCAGCCTCGACGTCAGCGCGACTCCTCTTGCCACCACGAGCCATATCTGTAATTCGCAAAAACCAACAAATAAGCACAAGCTTGGAAAATTCCCTAATTCACACCAAATTAGGCGAATTCATTTCTTTAGCAAGTTCAACAAATACAATAAAAGTCAACACAAGTTTGATGATAGGTCGTTATATGTACATATTTTGGTTACTTTTCATATTAGTTTAGCCTTTTATTTAGTGTTTTATTGCTAGTTTACTTCACTTTTAGCTCTTTTAGTTCTTTTTTATGTCTTTTTGTGTGTTTGATGATGTGTAGGAGATGAATTAGAAGTAGAATGTGCTAAAGAAGACTTCCAAACTCAACCAGAGGTTAAAAAGGTGAACCACGAGTGGCCATGTCTCGACTAGCAAGCCAAATTTGAGTCTTCTTAATGCCCAGTGGTGAAACACGGCGGCTCTTTTGCCCCTGTTTCGCCTATTTTGCCCATGTTTCGGGATTATTGGTTTGTAAACTCTATTTAAGGCATGGTTTTGAACACTTGACATCTAACCTTCGTTTTAGGATATGTAGTGATATTTTCAGAGATTAGGGTTTTGAAGGTTCCAATCCATTTTTAGGGGCTTTTCTACAAGATTGTGAAGATTATTTAAAGGCTTTTGGTGACATTTTCTCTACTCTTTATTAATCTAGTCCATCATTACTTTCCATTTCTCATTCTCATTTTCATGATGTTAAGTGCTTGTGTTAACTTGTGCTTGATTTCTATAAAGAGTAGTGCCTACATTTCTTGATTAGGGTTAGGATTAGCCCAACCATTAATATTCAATGTTTGGATAATGTGATTTACTCATGTATATTTGGGAAAGTTGCTTATTTGGTTTTGTGCACCCTATATGTTCGATGAAATACTTGAGTGAATCTTTGGTTCTCTTTGGCTTTGTTTTGTGAAATTAGTCCATAACCAGAGGGGAGGATTGATTTTGGGGGTGCTTCAAAACAAGCAAGGGAGATTTAACCACGAGAGTAGGATAAATCGCCTTTGGCAACCTTGTCATTAATTTATGCTTAATGGACCTTGATTGTTCTAATTCCATGGAAATAGGTGATTATAGTAATAGGTGCTTCCCTTGGACCTTGGAAGAGGCCTTGGGTTATCTTCGGATTAATCGTTGCTTTGCTTTTCCATTTAATTGTGGCTCGTTCCATTATCCTAGTATTGAGTATTATGGTTGGGTGAACCCTTGACCCTAATCCTTATTCCCATTACTTTTACTCTATTTATTTCTCATTGTTAATTAGTTTAGTTAATATCGCTTATTAATCATTCTCAACTCCAACCAATAGATTAGGCTTAGCTTGCGTAAGATTAAGGTGAAATTGGTAATTGAAATTCACTAATTCCCTGTGGAGATTATATTTTTATTACAACGATATACCCGTGCACTTGTGGGAGTATCATTCAAAATATTCTCAAGGCACTCACAAGAATTTATTTAAGGCATAAGATCAAGCTTTGACACCTAATTCATTCACTTAGGGTGTCCGACAAGTTCAAGATAAAAGAAAATCAAAATTTCGCCAGAGTAACGCTTAAAACTTCTGATCACCCAAAACTTCAAAGTAGCTAATTCATTCAATTAAACTACTTACAGGCATGATTCAAAGCCAATTTAAGCAACATGCAAGCAAAAATTCAAACTTGCACCTATTATGGAAAAGCCGCCAACATGCCAATTCAAGCCTGAGTCACTAGCTCATTCAACCAAGTGGTTCAAAATCATTAAACAAGTGCCAACAAATCAAATTCAAGGCCTAACTCAAGCATGATCGATAATGGTGGGCATAAAAACCCATTTTCTCTCTCCTCAAGAACACAAAAATGGAAACTTGCCACTACATGAAAAATAGCACTGGGCCACCAAATTCAAAACCTTTGGGCTACCAAATTGCCTTTTGTAGCCCAACAATACTAGGGCGATAAATTTTTTAAATTGGAACCTAATTATTGAAGTTTGAGCGACAAATTTGAGAAACATCGCCCAATGGGCCTTTTGGGCATCGAAAAATAGTTTCCTCGCCCCTAAGTTTTGGATTGGACCACGAATTTTACATTTTTGTCGCTCAATATGGAAAAACAACGTGCATCCCCTTCCCCCCCACCCCCCTCCCCCCAAAAAAAAAAACATTTGGCGAAAATCAAATTTGGCTCCAGCCACTATTTTCCCTAAGACCACGCCTCTCTCTTCCCTTGTATGTTTTGAGAACAAGAAACCCTAAATCACAAATATTTCTCTATCATTGTCACTTTTCTCTCACTTGAATCAGCAATCTTTTTCCATTTCAAGCACATAGTTTATCTCCCTTCTCTCTATCAGATCAAACTTGGGTTTCATTTTGGCATAATAAATGCTTTTAAAAAGATGGTGAAGTGAATGCCAACTCGAGTTGTTCTCCTTTCACTTATAATCTTCACAAACTTCCTTGAATCTGTGCAAAAATAAAAGATTTTTTGAAACACCAACCGAAAATTAAAGGTACCCACTTCTCTTCTCCAATGTTTATAAGGGAAATTGTGATACCCCAAATATTTCAATATTATTTATTATTATTTCAAAAGATTATTTGAAATTATTATCGTTCAATTATACGATAATTCTCCTTTAAGAATTTTATTTAAATTATTTGATTTATTTGAACTATGAGATTTAATAATAAATATTAAATTCTTGTAATTAATTCTCTAAAGAAATTGAGAATTATATAGTTTGTTATTTGAAATGATTTAATTAGAATCAAATTGTATTATTGGATTAAAAGGCCTTAATCCTTGTTTCAATTAAATTGGGCTTTGAAACCCTATTAGCTTAGAGAAGAGAAGAGGACTAGAGAATATGGGCCTTAGGATTGGGCTAGGCCAACTTGGGAAGCCCTAGTCAATCCCAATGCCTATATAAGGAACCCATGGGGTTCATTATTCACTTTACAATCCCCTCAAACTCTCTCTCTAGGCAATTGCACTTTCTCTCTCTAGAATTCCCTTCTCCCTCTCCTTGGCTGAGATGCTTGGCCACGTAGGGCCAATGGGTGGCCGGCTAGGCCGTGCACCACCCTCTCTTTCTCTCTCCTTTCTTTTCTCTTTCTTTTTCTCCTCTCTTGCACGTCCTCTCTCTCTCTCTCTCTCTCTCTGTTTGGGTGGCAGCTGGCGGGCCCAGGGTGGCCACCCCTGGCGTCGCCGACGACCTCTAGGGCCGGCCAAGGCTCCACCAGGAGCTGGGCCCCGCCGTGGGTCCCTCCCCCTCATCTCTTCTCTCTCGCCTCACTCTCTCTCTCTCCCCCTCACGCGTGGCTGCTAGCCACGGCTGGCCGGCCGGAAGGCCACCGCTGGCGACCCTGAGGGTCTGCCGGTGGTGGCAGATGGTAGTGGTGATGAGAGGTGGTGATGGGTGATGGTGGTTGTTGGTGTTTTGTGGTTTTATTGGTTTTCTTGGAGAATAAGTTAGAGTTTTGTAAATTTTTTTGATTTTATTTTTGATAAAGATTATATCTTTTAATTCTGAAAAATAATTTCAGTAATTAGAAGTTGCAAAATTGTGACTTTTATGATTTATAATTTCTGGAAATATTTATTTAATTTTCAGATTTGAAGTTATTTCAAAAGATGGTACTTTTGGGTGTTTTGGTGAAATTGGGAACTTCCTAAAGATTGATTTAGAAGTGGTAAATTTTCTCTAATCATCTAACCCTATTTAGAGAGTCCTAATTACTCTAAATCATTTGAGTTGAATTTTCAAAAGGTTTCATAATTTAATTAGGAAGGTTTTAGAGTTTGCTATTTCTATTGGATTCTTTTTATGAAATTTCCTATTTTCAATTATGGAAAGATCTTTATTCCTATTTTCAAATTATATTTTCTAAATTATTTAATTCTGGAATTCATTTATATTTTCAGAATTAATATTTTGGGAATTTAAGTTATATTCCTTTTCTTAATTATTAGATTTCCAGTTCCTTTACTACTTAGGAATTACTCTTTTATGTAGCAAATCCCGTGTGATCGACTTAGGACCTTCGTGCTAGCAACTTTACTTTGTTAGGAGCGTTTATAAGGTATTGAGCATGTCTTCTCTCTTATAAATCTGTTGCTTGATTTATAGTATTCTAGTGCCATGTTTTCGAATTAATTGTATAGCATAGGTTATGTGCTAAGTTAATTAGTGACATGATTAGATAATCAATTGCATGATGAAATATGCTTTTCTAAATTGATTGTCAAGTTATTTATAACATGAAATATGTTACTTATTTCACATAACTTATGAGTATAGCATGTTGAATTTCTTAATGGTCATCTACATGCAGTCATGAGACCATATGTCGTTGAACATGAAAGACCATTCAATTATATGATTAAGAATTTATTATTTGAGTTCATATACCTTCACATGGTAGCCGAAACTCTGTCAATTTTTATACTCAATAGCATGAACTAATATGTTATGCTAGGGCGATCCCGTTTCTTGAGTTTGACTTATAATAGTCTTGAGTTTTCAAAATAACTCTTTTCCTGCATATGAAATTACTTGAAATTGATTAATAAAGAGAATAAGACTCATGTAGGCCAAAGGGAGTAAACAGAGCGTATTTTATCAAGTGTAAACCCAAAGGGTCATTATTAGGGTTGTGTCCAAAACCCAACTAAGCAAGACCGATAATGTTGGTCAGGGATGGCGATCCCCAAAGCCCTAACACGTGCGTATGAGTGCGTAGGGTGGTATGCATACCTTGAGTCTATAAGTCCATGGCTAGAATCTACTCATCATACAAACCAAAGCTTGAGGCGCTCTACTGCTCTATTTATTATTCACTAGTGTCGTGGTATGTAGCTACCGGCTAGTGGGCTCTCTTATTTCTCTAAAGATGACACTTCCTATGTGTTAATTGATGGTCACGCTTATGGGAATTACTCCAAATGAGTCTTTACATGGTTATGTGCATTGAAAATGAATTTCGAAATAAACAAAACCTCTTTCAAGATTGTGTTTTATGAATTTTTGTTTTCCCAGTGTGGCTGGAATGCTCTTGTTCCAAGTTGATCGAGATATGCTTTGTGCTAGTTGAGGGATTCACCTAGCTAGTTTATTTCAGACATATGGATACTCTTTGAGTTATGGTTTGTGGCCATGTTTGTGAGGTCTTTGTAATAAGTCTAGAACTTTGGTTAATTATGGATTTCACTTAATTCTCATATTAAACAAGATGGTTATTTTAGTAATTGCGTTTGCTCTTTATATTAGCCTTAACATTTGACCTTTGGGTTGGATATGGCGGTCAACGCCCCATATTCATTAGTCGCTTTTCCTAAGTTCGAGCTTAGTGAGTTTGGGGTGTGACAGAAATGGTGTGTGTATGTTTGATATTCAGCCCGAGCACTTGGATTTTGGGTTTAATTTACAGTTTCCAATTTCATAGCTCGATTCTAAAGTTTGGCGATAAATTGATCTGAAATTACCGAAAAGGATTTCAATTTAAGTAGGTAATTCGACCTCCCTTCATTCTCTCCCTTTCCATGGCTGCCTTGCAATTTCCTTCCTATGTGACCCTGTGCTTTTAATGCTCGAACCTCTGTCTTTGTCAAGCTTTTCAGCCATATAGCNGCTACTTTTTTTTTTTTTGTTGAAGGAAGTCCTAACTTGGCTGGACTATAATATGAGACCCCAAATGGTGAGTAACTTAACTCATTAAGGAAGCTTGTGACTTGTACTGGCATTGTGATTCAATTTTTATATAAAAATACCATGCGTTATGAATTCATCTCATTGTGGGTCAAACTTTATATGACAATCCTATGTGTGTTTTTTAATTAATCTCAAATCTTCTTGAGTTGACCTTAATTTTAAATTTTATTATAGAAGATTTTTATGTTGATGCTTGTGCTTTTACTGGGATTGAAAGTGTAATTGATTGAGCATGCTATTCTTTTTTCAAGGACATTAAAAAGTTGTACTTCAAATTTTTTTTATAACGATACATCATATATGTTTTAATTTAACTATGAATGAGCCATTTGCATTAGCATCCCAAAGTCAGCAAGTCTTCTATGTTGACTCTCACAATGAACCTGAATGGAAATTAGTTATTAAAACAAGTCCATGTAATTATTTTGATTTCCCAAATGACGATGACAATGATAATAAGAATCGTTATGGGAAGAAGCTGTAGTTGTAGCAGCCCCTGCGATTGATGTGCAAGAGGAGAATGATGAGGAAATCCATGCGGTTAGAGAGGATTTAGAATTAGTTGATGTGTACAAGAAATCCTAAACCAAACAGATAATATAGAGGAAGAGGAATATGAGGAGGAAGAGGAAGATGAGGAGGAGGAGGAAGAGTTCTTAGATAATGAGTCAAGTGTGGCTTCACTTGATAAGGATATTGAAGAGGTTGAGTCAAAAAGTGATAATTCCAATGACGATTAATCTTAGAATAGTAAATAACGGTGTGGTTTATACTCCTTCCGTCCATTTCAAATGTTGTCAAACCAAATTTGCACGGAAATTAAGAAGGAAAAAAAAAGAGGGGTTTTTTTTTCCAAATTTGCCCCTTGGAGATAAATATTTAAATATAGATAGTGTGTAGAGAGATAGATAGAGAATAGACAAAGGGTGAGGGAAAATAAATTAATTGTAAATTGCGAAGTGAGTTTGCTGTTGAATTTTCTATATTATTTGGTTTATAGTGGAGGAATATTATTGGGAAGTATGTGGGATAAAATTGGTTTGATAACATTTTAGATGGACAAATATTTTGGGTGGTTTGACAACATTTGAGATGGACGGAGGGAGTATGTAATTGATTGAGTGCTATGAACAACGTTATTGTTTAATTTGGATAATTATTTACCTAATGTACTGAGTATGCTTTAAAATATGTGTAGGTACTTGGAGATAATGTCTTCACAGCAAGGTTTGGGTAATTGTTAATACTAGACAGCATACTAGCGGAGAGGGTTTAACTTCTCGACAGAAAAGAAGGCGCCAGGTAGCACAAAAAAAAAAAAAAAAAAAAAAAAGTTGGCAAATAAAGGAGAGAATTTTCCACTACTGCTTGATAACCACAGAATTTTTTTTAATGTATACTTAAATGATCAATTTTGTACGGCATAAGAGAGGACAAACTAGTGGTTAAAAGTATCTTCGTTAGAGGGAGAAGGAGAAGAACAACCCACATGTAAGGCCTTTCGCCAAAACCTCAGAAGAGTTATGACGAGTTGCTGGTGAAAATGCAGGACATTTTACCCCAAATGACCAAAATGGTATATTTAATGACACCCCTGCGACAATTTAGTGTATTTAAAAAACGTTGCGTCATTAGGGTATAAAAAAAACCCAGTTTTGCAGATACCCCAAAAAACTCGGAATCTTTGGAATCTTAAATTTTTGTCAATTTTTGTTTTTTTCTTTTTATTTCTTCATTTTCCCTCTATTTTTATTTCTTTTCCTTTTATCTCTATCATCTTTTCACTTAGCTCTGCCACCCATCTCTCCCCGCCCTCCACCTCTGAATATCTCTCACCTCCCCTCACTTCTCCCTTTCAACTTTCCTTCATCAAAAACATATCACTCTGAATTCTCAAATTTCCTAGTACACCCCTTTTGGAAACATATCTACTACTCCTAATACATTAAACAATATCCACCAGCCATGTCCAACAAATTTTGCAAGTCCGAGAAACATTTTTAGTCTTAGCCAAGCAAATCATAAAAACAATGTATAATCTGTCCTTAGATCAAGAATGAAAAATTCCATCTGACACTAGTAATCGTAGACATATAAACACACGCTCTAGTGCATCATTTAAGGCTACTGTGATAAAGAAAAAAGTAAGATCAAGATGTAGAAACAAATAGCACTCCCTTGAGAAAGCACAACCCAGTAGCCTGAGAAAGCAGGGGATCTTTCTCTCACCACCGTGCGCCCCTCACTCCAAGGCTGCCGCCTCAAACCCTGAACTCCATCGCCGCCAAAAGTTCTAGCCCCCACCCACGAACCTAACCTTCATCATGACACCCAGAAGTCCCCTTCCCCTACCACCCTCACCTCTCCCCTGCCACCCCCACCCCTCACTCCCCCCCCCTTTGAATTTCTTCCACAATCGACACTGACAAAAACAAATTGAATCAATTACAGTGAAGTAATCAAACATTAAAGGCATTTCCGGCGATTGAGAGTGGTGGGATTATGGCTTGACAAATTAGAAGAAGATGAAGAAAATGGGATTGAGTTGAGTAAAGGGAGGAGAGAGAAGAAAAGTATGAAAAGAAAAGAAAAGTAAAGAGTTAAAATATAAAAGATGGGAAATAAGGAAAATAGGAGGGGAAAAAGGAGAAAAATAGAATAAATGGAGAAATATGACAAAAAAAAAAAAAGAATTAAAAATCATTTTTAATTTAAGATTCTCATAAATTCCGAATTTTTTGGGGAATCTGCAGAAAATGGATTTTTTTTTTATTCTCTATTGACGCAATGTTTTTTATATATACCAAGTTGTCACAGGGGTGTCATTACCATTTTGGTCATTTGGGGGGACATTTTATTTGTGAAGTGAGCGGATGAGTCTAAGAATTTTGCCCATTGAATTCCTTTCATGTGCACAAATTGCAAGTTGTAGCACAAACTATCATAAACATGCACTTTTTCATGATGTTGCGTGTGACACATGAGTTATAGTAGAATGAAAGCTTCTGCTAAAACTTGATTGTATGACAAAATTAAGGTATGACAATATATAGGTATGTAAAAATGGGGTAGAAGCTTTTTCTCTCGTTAGCTATGGGGAAAAAGGAAAAACCAAAAAATCCTACGAAACAATAGAAAAATGTGAACAAGAATCAATCGAAAGATCAGAGTGACAAAGGGAAATCTCATAGTGAAAAAGGGAAGTCGGCAATGCAAGGCAGCGGGAAGGAATCGACGTCCGATAAGGTAGCAAATGTATCAAACAGTAGATGCTCGACAGACTAAAAGGGTGGCCGGGATCCCTAGAGTCCCACCACTTCACTTTGGAACACCACCGGCAAGCGCAGCTGGATCCCCAGCTCAGTCGTGGGCTGATGAAGTAGAAGAGGAAGAAAATGCGAGTAAAACCCCTAACCCTCATACGCCAAATTGGAGTAAAATTGTGAATGTATTACCTGGAAGTGGTGATTTAACTGGTACTAAAAAAATTGATACGAATCTTAAATTCACACATGATGATGTTCGGGATGAAATTGAATACTGGCACAATGCTGTTGTTTGTTTTACTCTGGGCTCAAACCCTCCTTTCACTGTAATGGATGGTTATTTTCGAAGAATTTGGAAAGATTTGGGTGTTGAATAAAGGTGTTTTTCTGGTGCGATTCCATGCTATTGAAAATAGGAACAATGTAACCGATGACGGCTTAAAGATATTTGATAAAAAGCCTTCGCTAGTTAGTCCATGGTTGCCTGATATGGAACTAACTAAGGAGACTGTTCAGACCATTCCAGTGTGGGTGATGTTTGAAAACTTGATTTGAAGTACTGGGGTATCAATAATCTCACAAAAATAGCAGCGCTGCTGGAGAAACCTTTGAGGGCTGATAAAGCCACAATGGAAAAGCAAAGGCTATCCTTTGCTAGGATGTTGATAGAGGTTCCTGTTGATGAACCTGTGCTTGATCATGTGTCATTTGAGAATGAATGGTGTATCATCATACATCCGAAAGTTAGCTTTGAATGGAAGCTTGTGCTGGGTACAAAGTGTAAAAACTATGGACACAGTGATGATGAATGCAGGAAGGTGGAAGGAAGGAGGGTATGGGCTGCAAAACCAGATCAACTACAACAACAAAAGAGGAAGCAACACCAGAAATTAATAATGATGGATTTCAGAAAGTCCAAGCCTCAAAAGTGGCAAAGCAACTCAACCTGCAACAGCAAGAGGTAGCGGTGGTTGAGAACCCATTTACTATACCTGTGGTTAATACTGAGGAAGCTAGCACTAGTAACACAACTGAACAAGTTTTGGGGGAGCAGAAAATAGAGAAGCAGCCAATACATGGTAGTGATGGTGGTTTTCCACCTCCAAATGGATAGTTTTAAGGAACATAAAAGGGTTGAATATGGTGAATAAGCAGAGTGATTGAATTTTGAATCTATTTAGAATAGATCCAGAATTTAATTGAATAGATGTATCTAGGGAAAATTAGCATGGTTCCTTCAGCACAATAACATAGCCTTATTTAGCCTTCTTAAAATGAAGGTCAGTGGACCTAAGGAAGATGTAGTTATAGAAACAGTTTGTCATGGGTGGAAGTATATAACAAATAGTTATTAGCAAAACAAGGGGAGGATATGGATCATTTGGAATCCCTCCATATACAACCTGTCCAGGTTTGTGAAAACTAACCAAGAAATTCATGCTCAGGTTAAACATATAGCAAGTGACTTTCAGTTCCAGTTCATTGCAGTGTATGGGAGCAATGATGCTAATGACAGAAGGCAGCTTTGGGACTTTATAAAATGCAACAACAGCAGCAGTAGTGCTTGGGTAGTTGGGGGTGACTTCAACAATGTATTGCACTTGGATGATAGGATTGGATCTTCAGTTACACTGGTTGAGGTCCAAGACTTTAGAGATTGTGTTGATTATTGTGGATAAAGACATGAAGATTATGTGGGCAAGATACACCTAGAGGAATAAACAATTTGGAGGCAATCTGGTCATGACAAAAATTGATAGAGTGCTGGTGAATGACAAGTGGATGGATGAAGCTCCAGAGGCTGTAGCTCACTATCTACCTGAAGGCTTGTATGATCATAATCCAGCTGTGGTCCTGTTCCATAGCAAAGAGAAAACGAGGTTCCCCAGATACTTTAACATGTGGAGTCAAGCTCCAAAATTTGAATAGAGGTGGTGAGACAATCATGGTCTGCTCAAATCACTAGCACCCCAATGTTTGTCTTAGTGCAAAAATTGAAAAGGCTCACAGGTCCACTTCAGACACTGAATAGAGATAGATTCAGTGATATTGAGAAGGCAATTGAGATGGCTATGAGAAAACTCCATGATTGCCAATCAAAGCTACAAGCAAAGCACAGCCTCAGGATATGCAGTTGAGAATTGAGGAACAAGCATTATCTGAAGAATACAGAATAAAGAGTAAAGCTACAAATAGCTTCCTCAAACAGAAAAGCAAAGTTCATTGGTTGCAAGAAAGGGATATGAACACAAAGTTCTTTCACTCTTCAATAAAAGCTAGGAGAATATGCAATAAAGTATATTCTATCACTGATATGAATGGTGCAATACATAAGGGCCAAGGGGTAGCTGATGCTTTTCTCAATTTTTACAAAGATTTTTTGGGTACCAATAACCCAAACAGAGTTCATGTGAATTGTTGGGTTGTTCAGCAAGGCCCAGTTATTAATGCAGATCAGAGGCAGGCTCTTTGTAGAAGCTTCAATGCTGAAGAAGTGAAGAAAATTGTGTGGTCCATTCCTTATGACAAAGCCCCAGGTCCTAATGGATATTCAAGCAAGTTTTTCAGGGATATGTGGCATATTGTTGGAGAGGATTTTACTGATGCAGTGCAGAAATTTTTTGCCTCAAGCAAGATGCTTAAAGAAGCAAATAGAACATCAATCACCCTCATACCTAAAACTGCTGCTACTAACACTGTAAGTGATTACAGGCCAATTTCATGCTATAATATGATTTTAAAGTTATTGTAAAGTTGCTCTGTAGTAGATTGGCTCCTGTGCTACCTAGCATCATATATGAATCACAGTCTGGGTTTGTGAGTGGTAGGAGTATAGTGCAAAACATTTTGGTGTGTCAAGACTTTGTTAGAATGTACAATAGGCAACATGTATCCAGTAGATACCTCATGAAAATTGACTTGAAAAAAGCTTATGACTCTGTAGAGTGGGATTTTGTGGAGGAGATGATGCATGCCTTGAATTTTCCTAGCAAGTTCATTAATTGGGTAATGGCTTGTGTGAGATCCACCAGTTTTTCTCTCATGGTGAATGGTACTTTGACTAGTAGCTTTGAGGGGAAGAGGGGACTGAGACAGGGTGACCCAATATCCCCACTTTTATTTGTCAGCATGAAATACATGTCCAGAATTTTTATGTAAGCAACAACACTGCCCATGTTTCAGTTTCAACCCCAGTGTGATTCTTTGAGAATGTGCCATCTATGCTTTGTAGATGACATCATTTTATTTTGTAAGGGGAATTATAATTATGTGATTATAATGCTTAGAGGGCTTCAAACTTTTACACAAGCTTCAGGGCTGCATGCTAGTAACAACAAATCAGAGATGTACTGTGGGAATATGGAGCAAGAGGTAATGGAAGATATTGCTGATGTGTTTGGCTCTAAAATTGGGAAAATTCCTTTCAAGTACTTGGGAGTGAATATCTCCTCAAAGAAGCTGAAGGTGGCTGACTATGATCTCCTTGTGGACAAAATGGTGAGAAGGATCCATTCATGGGGGTTTAGAATATTATCATATGCAGGGAGGCTACAATTAGTCAATGTTGTTCTAATGTCTATTTATTCATAATTGTGTTCCACTTTTATACTGCCAGCTAGAGTACTTGAGAAAATCACACGCTTATGCAGGAACTATCGCTGGAAAGGTAGCGCAGATTACAAATCTCCACCTCTTGTTGCATGGGATCTTATATGTATGCCAAAAGAAGCTGGTGGCCTTGGATTAAGAGACCCTCTATAATGGAATCAAGCTACAATAGGGAAGCTGGTTCGGCACATAGCTCAGAAAAATGATCTCTTATGGTTTGAATGGGTTAATCATATATATATGAGAGGAGAGGACTGGTGGAACTATCAGTGTCCTACTGATTGCAGTTGGATATGGAAAGCTGTCAACAGAGTAAAGCAGAGTATGGCATCAAGTTATCTTAATGGGGAATGGCAAATGAACAAAGGGAGGTATACTATCTCAAGTGGTTATCAATGGCTAAGAGGACTACAACCCAGGGTTCAATGGCCTAAGTGGGTATAGAGTCACTTCAACTTACCCAAGCACTCATTCATTGCTTGGCTGGCCATGCTAGGAAAAATTCAGATAAAAGATAAGCTGCTGAAGTATGGAATCTGTCATGATGATATATGTCTACTATGTTACCAGGAATCTAAAACTGTAAGTCGCATTTATTTTGAGTGTGATTATAGAGTCAAGTGCTGGGAGTTACTTACAACCTGGATAGGGATGCAGAGGCGAGTCTTTTCCATGGATAGAAACTGGAGGTGGGTAATGAAGAGAGGGAATACCAAGCTCCAAAAGCAGATTATCAGAGCTGTGTTTGCAGGCATAGTCTATGACATATGGAGATCAAGGAATGAAGCTGTATGGCACCAAAGATGTACTAGACCAGAAAAGATGATTGACAACCTGAAGCAGCAATATAAATGGAGGCTGAATGCTATTACTAGATCGTCTTTGTCTACTCTTGATAGTGATTGGTTAGATAGAGTCCTTTGATCCAATTCGGGTATGAACTAAGGTAGGAGGCCCTACCTAGTAGGTAAGCCTACCTAGTTCATATTTCCTCCTTGTATTTGGTGATGTAAAACTTGTTGATGGTTTTTGGTGTTAATATAATCTCTTAATTTCACCAAAAAAAAAGGTATGACAATATGCCATTGTCTATTTACTATGACACAATGCTAAGACTCTTGTCATTTGTCTTTTATAAGTTTTATTTGTGACATGAGGCCAAATGGGACTTGCCACCATTGATTGACGGTCGGACTCGAGCTTATGTAGTAAAATCTCAGTGTTGAAGACTTTATAATGGGTGGAGGTGTAGGCTCAAGGAATACCATTTTACGGCAACTCAAACAAGCAAGCTTTAGCTAATATACTTGACGGGATAGAACCAGAAACTTGGAACTGCTTAGTGGAATTTTGGCTAAGCGAAAAGTAGATGATACGTAATGTATTGACAAACCCTTTTCGGCAGCCTGAGAGAATTGTGACCTACTCCATTCATCTCATTCAATAAGTGGTTATCCACTTCTTCGCACAAGTCCCTCCCCACTCGGAACAACCGGGAGTCACTACGCCAAAAAAGCATTGGCTACTTTGACTTTTGCTCTTCCCCAGAGTTCAAACAAAGTGGGGGCTTCTGTAGACACCCCATAGTGTCTCATTAGTCCTCACATCGCCCGAGGATAAAAGAGATAAGTTACTTGGAGAGGACAAATCTCAAGAAATCATGAGATCCTGAAAAGATGAAACCCATACCTCTCATTTTGGCAAGATAAAGCACCTCGCATGCTTTCCAAAAAACCAAATGGGGCTCAAATCCGAGTCTCGGATCAAAAGTTATGAGCATTTGAAGGTTTCGACCCAAAACCGAGCCTAGAACGGCCGAACGGGTCCACGACCCAGCCTGCAACCCATGGTTTGACCCATTTCCAGCTCTAATCGCTTGCACATGGGCTCCCACGAAAAGTATAGGCATGTGACTAAAACTAAGGGCGCACTCTCGTAGCGCTATTTGGGGGACACTGCGTGGCAGACCGCTCAGCTGAGCGGTCGACCAGGCATGCTCCCCGGTCAGGCATGGAGTATGGCGCCCTTGCGCAAAGTCTCCGGGCCAAACCGGGTAGTTAAGCGCATGATCGGGCACCTTCAACGCCCGGGTGCGCACCTGGGCGCCCAGCCGGAGCGTGTCTGGGGCCCTGACATCGTGCACGGGCTGCAACTTTAATGACATGATTAATTCTTTATAAGTACCCTTCATCTCCTTCATTCAAGAGAGGAGGCCATTATTAGTGTTATTATGCTAAGATTTTGAGAGAGTTCTTAGAGAGAGAATCAATCTTTGAATAACCTTCATCCCTACCACCAAATCCACCACCTAAACACATTTTAGCCACCCATTCACTACAAATACCACCATAAAAATTACCTCAAACACAACTACCAAACACAATTCCTAAACACCAATTAGCCTAAACACAAGAACACCTTTGTCAAGAACTTTCATCATCAATTAGATTAGTACCCTGTGCACAACAAAAATTTATCGATATACCATTGTATATATCAAAGTCATATTATATGGAATATCTAACTTAATATGATTTTTTTTTTGTTGCAAATTTAAAGAACTAAAGCGTAAATAGTAAATTAATTTTCTAAACATCAAACAACTAATGTATCCCTTTCTATTTTAAAAATATAATTTTTTAATGATATAATTATAAAATATTTGAAGTGAAATTGATATTTAATATTTGATAATAATATAGTAGGAATTGGATGGTGACATTGGAACTTTTGTCCAATTAGTATTTTTTAATTTTCTTATTTAACTTTTTCTTCAATTAAAAATTGAATTTTCATCCAATGTAAAACGTAAAAGAGGGAAAAAAAAAAAATCTTATACTTACATACTCTTGTGTAAGATCCAATTCAAGGACGACTTTTTAAAATTTAGGGGTGACCTCTATCAACTTATAGGTAACTTTTTACAATTTCTCTTAATTTATAGAATCACCCTAAGTTCTAAAAAAATCAACACTAAGGCTTTGTTCTCTTTAACTTATTTTTGTTGATTTTTGTTGATTTCAACAAAAAACAAAAAAAAATCAACAAAAATCAGTAAAATCAACAAAAATCAACAAAGTCGCTCTTTGCCAAATCTAACGAATCAACGAAAATCAACAAAAATCAGTAAAATCAACAAAAATTAGCAAAATCAACAAAAATCAATGAAAATCAACAAAAATCAACAATCAACAATAAATATCAACAAAAATAAGTTGAAGAGAACAAAGCCTAAGTCTCTATAAATCGTCCTAAATTGTAAAAATTCACCTCAATAAACTCAAATTAGCGCTTAGATCGATAGAGATGAAGTGTATAACGAATTAAATGACATGAAAGTAGCTAACAATCAAAGACAGTGATGAATCTAGATTAAAAGTTATACCCAATTATAGTTTGAAACCACAAACAGAGACTATAAATGTTTCTTTTTACTGAGCAATGATCATTTTCTTTTCCTTTTTTTTTTTTTTGAAAATGAGAACCTTCACATTATGATGATCATTTTTAGTTCCACGATTAAAAGTAATCAAATACAGTACTCCATCGTATTACATGTTACCCAATCTGACAACACATAAAAAATGATAAACATCTAAATTGTTTGTAAAAGAGAAACAACATTGACAGGAAACATCCTAGCCATGTCTTCCCATATGGCTCAAGTTTTGCTTGAATGCAGCCATGCAAAACAATGCTTCATTGCATTTGATCTCCATGTATTTATTTTGAATCAAATCAATTAATCACTCACACAATTTCTGAAATAAATATGTTTGCAGCAAATGCTCAATTGTACAACAAAATACTGATTCACCCAAAAATCTATAAAAATTTAATTTTCTAATTAACCCATATTGAACCTACAAATGAAAAAATCAGTACAACAAAGTCAAGTTTCCAAAAAAATAAAAATAAAATAAAACCAAAAAAATAGAGCATCCGTAACGACTTTTATGATGCTGTTTGAGAAAGGTCCCGGTTCTCACATGTTTTAACTTCACCGACCTTAGGTTTTATTAGGAGTTATGGACATAAGGCCCAGCGTTCGGATTTTTAACGGACTAGTGGTATAGTGTTTGTTTTTTGTGATTCAGGCTAAGGATCTAAGGGTCTACTACTCTTCTTTGGAAGCAATAAACTAGACACATGAGGGAACATGTCAAAAACCTTCCAACAATTATGGTAAGTCCTTCATAACTTATTTTTGGGGATATTAAGGTCAGACCGAAAAACTAATGCATTGTACAAAGACCTTGAAACATACTCGGTTTTGTTTTTATCTTAGCTTCTAAAGTAGTTCATTTGGAGTTTAAGAGGAATTTTTGGAAGGATTATGAATCCCATTTCAAAAGTCATTTTGGTTGTTAATTCTAATTCTTTCTAGATCAAAGAAGATTAAGGATTAAAGGGCGGAGATCAGTGAATGGAGCAGCTTGGGCAATGAAGCTTGTTTTTCTGGCTAAGGATGATTATGACCATGAAAGTGAGCTTGTGAAGTGTCTTAGTAAAGCTAAGTTCCCAAGGTTTTCAACACCACCGACCTTGCGTTTATCTTCTTGTGAAATCAACCATTACTTCACTATTAGGGGGCGTTTGGTTCAATAGTTGGAAACGGAAAGGAATGGAATGAGATAAATAAGGGAAAGGGTAATAATAACGGTTATTTTTATCAACCGTTTGGTTCAATCATGGAATAGGATTATTTGTATATGATTACATTTCTTGGTGTTTGGTTGAAAGAGCTATGCACATTCATGAATCACTCTCCTCAATATAAAATGACAATTTATAAAATTAATGTTATAAAATTCTTACAAATTCTACAAAATAATTAATAGCAAATGACATTTGTCTATTCAACCAAAAAAATAAAATAAAATAATAAATGACCAAAAAAAATACTCCACTATAATGCTTTGGGGCGCCTCTCTCTCTCCTCCACCCATACTCTCTCTCTCCTCCACCCTTCCTTACAGTAGCTTCTTTCAATTTCTCTCTCTTCACCTTCACCATAACTTCCACTTTCCATTACATATTCTAGCCAATTTATAGCACCCAAGTTAAATTTGACCACACAAATTTGATTTTGACCACCTGAATTGATTTTGACCACCGTGCTCTGTTTATATTCTACGAGAAATGCTTTTTTTTTTTTTTTATTGCCATCGTCATGCATCAAAATGTCAAGTGTCAACCAAAAGTACAGAAAATCTGCCATACGAGAATATCAACTAGCTTAATTGGAAATCTTTCAACGACTTTTAAGTGAGATGTGGGTTCAAAACCTCAGACCTCTTGGTGTATTTACCAAATGTGCACTCATTTTTTGCAGAATGACTAGTGCTTTCTTGATTAGTCATACTTCTATACAAATGCTTTCTTTTGGAGCAATAAATCATTCAAAAAGATGAGGAGCTGCCTCTTGCTTTGCGGTTGTTTGAGACAAGAATCCGACCACCAAAAGTAAGAAAATGAAAGTGTAGCCATACCACTTTCATACACTTCAAAACCCAAAAATGAAGGTTTCATACAAGAAGCCTTTCACTCAACAAGAACAGCAACAAATATCAAAATAGATAATGCCGATTCAAAATGCTAAAAATGGAGCTAAACTCGGAGCATCCTATGTGATTATAGAAGTGATAGCGATGATTATGAAAATGGAAATGATAAGAGCATGAAACAGT
Organism: Mesembryanthemum crystallinum; assembly: GCA_030267885.1. Classification (NCBI taxonomy): domain Eukaryota; kingdom Viridiplantae; phylum Streptophyta; class Magnoliopsida; order Caryophyllales; family Aizoaceae; genus Mesembryanthemum; species Mesembryanthemum crystallinum. The sequence continues at coordinate 861 of BSSO01001754.1, read as the reverse complement.
TATCTATCAAATAGAAAAGAATCCATGGAGTTCAAAAGATGACTTACCCCGTGTCAATTCAGCTTTTGCTTTTTCAGCACATCATGGCAACAGCAGCAAACAGATACAGAGGGTTAGCAGTGGAAGTATTCAAGTGTCATGCAGGACATGATCTTCGGGGTGACATAGGTTACGGCGAACATGGTGCTGGATGAGATTGAAGGCGAAGAAAAGTTCAAATTTTGAGATTAAATATCTCAAATTTGATCAGGTAATCAGGATGGGTTTCTTTCAATCCAACTGGCAGCAGACTTGCTCATCTTTTTTCCTTTTGTTTTTCTCTTTAGTTTCATTTGGTGGCAGGGGCAGGAGATTGCAGCATAATTAAGTGTAGAAGAATCTCAAATAAATAGAGTATACTGCCAAGAAAATCAGATAAACTGAATATGTATGATTATAAAGCAATAGTTTACTGTTCTGTACATTCTTGGCAGATCAGTACACTCGTAAATGATCAATTCCTCCTGTAAAAGGAAAAAAAAAAAAAAACAATATCCTCATCTATGACACCCATGCCTTCTGAAGTATTGTGACGTACCAATTATGCTTGGAAGCGAACTTGTCGCTGATACCATGAATAAATCAACTTAGGATCAACTTGACGGGGCGTTTGGTACGTGGGAGTTAGGAGATGGGAATGGGAATTCTTAGATAAATTCCCACTTATCTCATGTTTGGTACAAGGGATGGGGAATAGAGAGGGGATAGGAAATGGGATTATTTGGCCTCTATTCCCACTAATTTAATCCCATAGGGGGGCAGGTAATTCTACTTGGGAGTTCATTTGAGATTCTATTCCCAAGTTATTCCCAATACAAGCCA
>BSSO01001753.1:0-21998 GCA_030267885.1 Mesembryanthemum crystallinum | reverse complement strand
CCATCACTCCCTTTGCCTTCCCCACGAACCATTCCCCTCCCCCCTAGTTTTCTCTCTCCAGTCTCCTCCCTGCCTGCTTCCCCTCCCCCTTGCCATGGAATATCTAAATCTGTGAAATGAGAAGGAAAAAAATGCAAGCCAAGAACAAAGGTGGGAAAAAAAAGTTTTAAGTAGGGACAATTTAGTCTTTCAACATTCTTCTTTCTTTTCAACATTTAAAAATAATGGGTGCACTTCATCATTTTAACAGATTTCTTCACGGAGCTGACGGAATATAGTTAAGTGAAACTATTTTACAATCAATGAATTTAAATAATATAGGTAACGGAAAAATGATTACGTCAAACCTCAAGGCACAAAAGTGGAATTTTTCCTAAAAGAAATTAGTTGAAAGTTGCTTTGAAATGGTAATGAATTAGTTATAGCTGTAGCAGCCAAATGAAAGCTAATATGGGTAACTTCCAAAAATTAGCTGTAGTTGTAGCCGTTGCTTCAAAAATTGTTTGGTAACTGAGAGCAAAAATAACAAGCTGCAAGCTTTAAGTTGTAGCTTTTACTCAAGAGTTAGTTATTGTGCCAAACATAGCCTTCATAGTTGTTTTGCTAAAAATCACTAAGTTTCTTCAGCTAAATCCTTCAACACCTTCAATCTCTCCCTCGTTACCATTTAGAGGCCATTAGACAGCTCACTCTTGTTCCACTGTTATTCTTGTTATCTTCCAAAGTATTTTATTATTGAGCTTTCTGATGACCCTTCAAAGGTTATAGTGGGTTAAGGTTATATAGGGTACAAAAAAGGTGACTAGTGGGTGTTTAAGGTGTTTTAACATATGAAAGTAAGCCAATCTTAGAGGACGACTTAAAAGAAGGATACAATATGGATAGTAATCAATAATATAGAGCACAATATGAATTTTGAAAAAACACCATCCATCATGTAGAAAATTCTACTCCCTCTGTCGAACTTTGTCTAGACAAAAATGCGGGCTCCTAGATTAAACTTTGACCATTTTTCCATTGTTATGGCCCTGTTTGGCAAATAGCTGGTGACATTAGCTGCGGTCATTGGCTGATGGCTAGTAGTTGTTGGCTAGTTGTATTAGATAGTTTGACCGACTGGTAATTGTGGTTGTTTGTGAGAAGTGTTTGGTCAAATTAGCCGCTCATTTCTAACTGGTAGTAATAAAAACCTAAAACAAACCCCACCAGTCACAAGCCAACCCAAAAGCTACTCACAGTGGCTTTTCAAAAGTTGGCTTGTGGGACGCCAAAAGTCAATCTCACCAGCCACTTACCAAAAACCTATTTGACCGGTAGTTGGTCAAACAAGCCAAAAGTGTCAAAAGTCATCCCAAAAGCCATTTACCAAGCACCCCCTATATGCAACTAAAAATTATTAAACTTGAAATGTCCCTTTAAAGATGAATCTACCAATAATAATATCATAGTATATATTTGATATAATTTTGATTTAATGGATGGTCAAAGTTAGCAATGTCTGACCGTCAAAGTCAAAATATTGCAAACAAAAGGGAAGAAAGGAATATAACACAAGGGTACCACATAGAACTTCTCTTAAAACATAGTGTTCATGAAAAGAGGACAAGATGTCCTTACACCAAGTTACAAATACTAATTAGCCCAGATTCCCTAGAGATTAAAACTTGGGTAATTTTTGAACGCCCCTCTTACTCTATCCTGTAAAGAAGCTATATAAGTCACCCTATCCCAAACAAGCACAAACAAAGCACCCCTATAAAAATCTCCACTTTTCTCTCTAATAAGACACACTACAAGATCGTCTAGATTAGCATTGTGCCATAGTAACTTCTTCTCCTTATCTCTCCTAAATCCCACAAAGAGAACATGCAATAGCTCCAAGACAGTGGTCAAACATACCCAATGCTCCCCCCTCCCCCCAAAACACCAAAATGTTTGAACCATAGAAACGGTCACGATTAAGGAAAACATGCGAACAAGACTCACTACTAGCAAGAGAAATAGCCATCCCAAGACTCCTTTTTTGTAGCATATCATAGTATTAGTTCTCTCCAACGCCAGCGTCCAACTCCAAACAATAACTCACACCTTCACAAAAACCTTCATCTTCAAAGGAAAGTAGCAATGGGGAAAGGATCATATTATGAGGGCGAAGCAAGGCAAACAAGAAGACATCAAAGATAAAACCCTAGCCCTGACACATCAGCATTCCACACCCTAGCAACTCCAATGGCACAATCAGCATCTAAGATCTCAAGTAAGGATGTTAGGTCCTCTATCTCTATCTAATGGAGTTCTGCGTAATTGAAGATCCCAAGATTTGTATGCAGTGTGATAAAAGTCAAAAACCCGATGCTCATGCTTCGGTGACACCTGGCATGGCATCAGAAGGAATATGTACTACTTAAAACCTTTGAATTCCATCAAATGTAGCAAGATTGCCAAGTCAAATGGTTATGTGTATCCATACATGTAGACCATTTGTTAGACTTCTGAACAACATTTCAGAAGTATTCATCTAAGCTCAAGGGACCATTGAAGGATGCTTAATTGTTCACTCACAAGTCAACACATTTAAACTATTGAAGTTTTGCAATAAGAACCACCAAACACTAAAGGCATAAGCCTAACATCAACATAACATGCCTGAACAAAATGAAGTTAACAATCAAAAATAACTCTAACATAGCCCTCCAGAAAAAATGTAACATAAGCTGACAAATTAAAATGATGAAAAATCGTATAGGATTTCAACTAATGATCAAGAAGTTCCATCCTAAGCCCACACTCTGTCAGGGAGGGTGGTGGAGAGAGGGAAGGGCCTATGTGAATACCAAATAACCATCGGACTCGAATGGATATAGTTTCTAAATCATGAGAATCCTTGGGTGGTTTGTAATAAGATCATTTGAGGCCTCCTTGTCCTTCTAGTTTGTAATTACTTTTTCTTCGATTAATACATTTTTTTTCTTTGAGATCTATACATTAATTTTAGAGTCATGAAGTTTTAGCAACAGTAGTAAGAAGGACAAACAAAATGAAAGCATCATTCTCAGAAGGAGATAGAAAAGAAAGCATTCCCAAGAGGTAAAAGAACAAACATACTTTGACATATAACTTACCCTTTCTCGTTTAGAACACTCATTGCAGCTGCAAATGCTCCAACGCCAGGAAATATAAGACGATTTGCTTTTAGAATGTCATCAGCTGTTTGGACCTAAATATTGATTCAACAGAGTCATTAACCAACAACAGCTGATTGGATATTATCAGTAAGGCATATATGAGGTTCATATGTTGTCCACAATCCTATCCCAGAATCACCTCCTCTGGGAACAAGAAATTATGTTAATCAAGAACAACAAAATAATTCTGCACCCAAGAAAGGACCAGTTCTTGGACTCGAAAAAGAACCAAAAAGAACTAAAGAAAAGGAAAAGGAAAAAGATCACATAAGACGGACAATCCCCATATTCAAGGACTTAAACAAAAGCAGTAAACACAAATTACCAGGTAATCATACAAAATCACAAAAGACTAAATCCTCTAATCACTAAAATGGGTGCTGCACGATCAATTTTGATACTCAACAAGCCTTTTCAAAAGCTAAGATAGGGTGGCTCATAAAGGCATGGCCTGTCTATATATTTGTGTTTAATATATCACAAGCTGAATTAGCAGCACTTTTTCTTGCACAATGGCAATTGAAGAATGTGTAAGTTGTTTGTTGGGAGGACATGCATTCGAATCCGGTAATTTGGACATCTATTTTCCTTTCACTTTTTCATATTCTTTTCTTTCTCTTTTAATGCTAATAGTAATAAATTCTAGCATCCTCATCGAATTTATTTGGCTTTCTTCCTTCTACTCATATCCTTTAGTTCTAAAATTACAAGTCAGAGTTAATTTAATAATCTTCTATTTTTCAGGTTGCTGAATATTCAATAACATTCACAGCGTCCAACTCATTTCCCCACAACAAGCCTAAAAGAATTTCTCCATAGGCACTTTGGAATATCATTTTTTCGAATTTTTTAGATCATAAACCAAAATCTTTGATGTCTCCTGCTCAATGTCCAGAAAATAAGTTATTGGTCTGCTCAACCTGATCTCTCTAACCAAACCCTTTTCTCCACCCTATTCAAATTTTTGGAAACTGTTTGCCATGTTCGTTTCATACTTGGGAAGTACATAACATTATAAACAAAACTCAGCACAGCATATCACACTGTAGCTTACCCCCAACAGATTTTATAATCTACTTGGAACCTCCAGGGAAGTATTAGGAGCCCACATAAGATAATACACCTTCCTGATCATCAATGGGCATGCTATCCATATAGAATTAGTGTCTCCAAATACATTTGAAATAGATTGAAAGATCAAATGCCCTTGGGTTCTATTTGCAAGTTCTCCAGCAGCACAGTATTGCAGTTTAAACAGCTACTGCAGCCACTTCCTTGCTTGCTTAGTTTCATCTCTGAACTCCTAGGATTTCCCTCCAAACCTTCATCAGAATATAACCCAAGCCACTGCTTCCTGGGTCCAATTCTCCAACAACGTCGCGTAAATGCATATAGGTGCTTCCTAGAAGCTGATAGGAGCAGAAATGAGTTGTTCCAGCGTTCTCTCAAATTCCTCCAAAACACAAGGGTAGAGCTTCAGACCTTGTGTATTTGGATCTCTCGATTCACCACACTCGCCCCAAAATAGATACTACGCTAAAAGCACTAACACAGGAAGCTTTTTCTTTTCCAGTTCTTGTGTCACTTATACTGAGAGATCATCATTAAGTTCACAAACACAGAACACATATCTATCCCAAATCCCAATGCACTTTGTTTGGCATATAATAGCTTGAAACAAGAAAAGAATACACACTAAACAATAACAAAAGAACACATATTATATTTCATTCTCCCACAATAGAAATCAATGGTGGAGTTAATTCTATAAACACAATGGTTCGACATAATCACTCTAAATATTTCTGTTTTAACAAAATTTCCACTACATTGACATTTGCATTACATAGCTTCTTCATTATTTGATGGCATACTCTCAGTTGATATTTCCACATATCGGAAATTATTCACAATATTTGTGGGCAATTGTCCACAAAATTGATATTTAATAGATTTCATTTTCAAACAACTCAAATAAAATGTAAAAAACCTTCCTCAGTTCAGAATGAAAATGCGCATATTTTGAGGGCCTCTGAATTTACAAATTAGCTTCAAGCCAATAAATTCAAAAAACCACAATATAACCAGTTGAATATCTAAAAGTATCATAAGTCAATTCCTCAACCATAAAATGCTGATAAACAGGAATACAGAAAAGCCTTACATCTTTAATATCAAAACCGAGACGGCGAATGGCATTCCTCACACTTCGTACATTCCCAGCGCCATAATCAAGCAATGTGACAACTGCATTTTTAAAATCCAACAAGATACAAAGTTAAAACGCCATTGAAGAAAAAAAAAAAAAAAAGCACCATATAGAGGAGGAGAGAGAGAGGGGGAGAACCATTATCGGCACCATTGGCGGCGGCTCGCACTGAGAAAGTTGTGGGGGATTTGATTCTGAGATTCTTCTTCAGGTAGAAACGGCTTTGGTGAGAGAATCTTGTTCCATCACCGGAAAATGATGACGACGATGAAGAAGAGAATCCTATGACAGTGGAGGAAGGAGCAGAAGCAGCCGCCATTGATTTTCTCTCTCTTCACCCTCTGTCGAAAGCTGCGGTGCTACTGCTCTGTTGAAAGTGAAGATTCGGAGACGGGAGCGTGCGTTACGGTGACTTTTAAGTTCAAACTAATCGTTCATACTCTCGTCCGGAACTAATTAGCACTATTTGGAATCTTTTCTCAAAGTGATGCTATATGGGGATAATTCAAGTTTGGAGCTAGACCTGATCACTGACGGGCTGACTCGAAAGCCCGTCCAACTCAATTCGGAATTTGAACGGGTTTGAACAACGAATTTTATAAATAATTAATTGATTGGCGGGCTTGGCCCGACCAATTAGATAGACGGGTCGGGTATGGCATTAAAGAAAAATATACAGTCCGGCCCGTTTGAGTCATATAAGTTAAATTTTTTTATTTTTTTTTGGTTGAGTCAAAGATTTATAATTTATTTTCTATTAAGTGTGAATTATGTTGGGATACTTTTTTTTTTTAGTATGGAGTAAGTTACAACTTTCAAGTCATGAAATTTATAAATTTATATTATAGTACAAAAAGATACTCCGTAGTTGTTTTGTTAATTTAAAATGTAGTAGGTTTATGTTTCAAATTATGATGATTTCAATGTGTTTTTGATGAGAAATCAACAAGAATTGGTTTCTTGTACAATATACGAGGTCGATTTTAGTGAGTTTTTATTGATGCAATCATAAAAAATATATATAAAACGGAAAAATGTAGTAGGCCCGTGGGCAATCCCGGCCCGCCCACTAGGCGGGTATGGCTAACAAAGTTGGCTCATTGGGACGGGCCTGGCTTAGGCTTGTTAGGCCCGTGAGCAGATTTTGAGCTTTAAGCCCAACCCGTTACCCGCCCAAGCCCGCAAATGATCAGCTCTACTTGGATGTCTAATGAACCTGAATTTTCTTTTTTTCCTCGAATTGTCAAATTGAACATTTATGGACAATTTTGTCTTTTAAAATTAAATAAGTCAATATGGGATTAAAAAAACACCTTTTGGCACTCTAGGCATCAGAATCGGAATCTAGCAAAAAATTGATTAAAAAATAATTTTTAAATCTTTTAAATTATTTTCTTTCTTTTTCTTAATTTCTTTCTAATTTCTTCCTATTTTCCCCTTTCTTCCCTTTTTTTTCTTCTTCCAATTAATCACGTATGATTCTCTATCTCTGCTCCCCTCCGCCTTCTCCCTTCTCTCTCTCATCTTCCCTTCCCCTTGCCCCATCCATGTTCCCCGATTCCCTCCCCCTCCTCCACTCGGTGGATCGCTGATGCGCTCAACCACCGACCCCAACAACCATCGAGCCCCCAACCCAACAGATCCCCTTCTCTCTTTCCTTTTCTTATGGTATTGTGATCCCAACCTCCCCCCCCCCCCCCCACCTCTGAGTTTAATCTTCCCATTCAATGGTCATAACCACTTAATGTTAATTTCCTTTCTATTTTTGACTTCTATATTTAGAGTTTTTTTGTTTGAATTTGAGTAATTTGTGATAATTTTGAGTGATTTGTTAATGTGGGTTTGATGATAATTTTCTTGTTTAAAAGCTATCAGCTTTAATGGTGTTAAATGATCTTCAATGGTGATTGAACTTTAAGTTTCAATCTGAAATTTTCTTCGCCCATATCAATCTTTACCCAGAATTTTATGGAATTAATTTTAAATCAATGATTAATGAAAAAATGGGAAGGTAAAGCTCATGTTTATGTGGAGTTTTTGCCTCAACAAAAATGGTGAATTGGTGGAGATGGCGAGAGGAGAGAGAGGGGAGAGGAAAAGAAAGAANGAAAGGGATAAAATTCAAAAAAAAAAAAAAAAAAGGAAGAAAATAGAAGACATTCGAAAAGAAAAAAAGGAAGAAAACAATTACGAAATTTAGAAAAGAGAGAAAAATCCCCAAAATGAATTAAAAATAATTTTTTTATTCAATTTCACACAAGATTCCGGTTTTGAGGGTCAATGTGTCAAAAGTGTATTTTTTTTAATCCTATTTGACTAGCTTAAGTTTTAAAAGACCAAATTGTCTACAAGTGTTCATTTTTAAAAAACCAATTTGGTAATTCAGGGTTTCTTTTTTCTTGTTGGATTTTGACTGAGTTGCTGACGTACTCGGTGACGATTGGCCTATAAAGTCGCTGGCTGTATTAGCTACTATCACATCTCCACCTATTTGCTACATCGCTCTAGTACCAGCGTTCTTGAGGAAGAGTAATTGGTTGTCGTCTATCACCTGCTAAGACCGAATGACCATCTCAAATTTCAAAGTCTCATCTATTTATGGTGGAATTTAACCATGATGTGGACTATTGATTGAGTAATAAGAACAAATTCATCCCATGCGATGAACGGGTTAAATCTATAACTAGTTGAGCAGTGTTTAAACTTGCTAATCCCACTCTACATGCTAATTTTTTACCTCTTTTTTTTTTTCTTTTCTTTCATGTGGTTTATCGGTCTTTAGTTCATCAAAAAAAAAAATAAAAAATAAAAAATAAAAAAAAAATTGGGTTTTGATTGCAATATCATGCTCTACCTTAAAATAATTATCCATCGAAATGTGTAGTTGATTTTTAATCTTCTTACCTCGAACTTTCTAATTTGTCAGTCGATAATTTGGCATTATAAATCTTTGATTTAGATTATCTTATGAATTTCATAGTGTGTTTTAACACCGTTTTAAATGTGACATATTGAATTCAATTTTACTCTTTTTCTAATTTTACATTAATTTGGATTCCATTAAAATTTAGATAATTCTCTATAATTGAAAAAAATGAATGTGAGAGAGTTGGATAATTAATTACACTTTACATACCTTGTAATATAATAAATAAGTTTTATCATAAATTAATATGTATTTAGTGAGAAAGGCGATAAGATGCATTCTTTTTTTCTTGTCTTTTAATTATTAGTGTTTAATTTGGTGACTAGGCGAAATTTTATGACACGTCATCATCTAACTTGCATATGATGTGTCGCAATGTGGTTGAAATCATGTGTTTTAAACTTATTATTATTATTAAGAATATAGATTATATAGATTCATTATTTTCCGAGGAATTTCACCTCCATGTCCGTCATTTTCTCTGTCCTCTCTCCACTCCCACTCCTGTAGATCGACGGTAGTCGACGTCGATAGTGGTCGTGGTCGACAAGCATTAAAATTGAGAAACTATGTGAACATGTGGGTTCCTGCACTTCAATGGTGGAGGACATGGAGGCAGGGGCCAAAATGGAAGAAAATTTGAAAAGCTTCCAGTTAATTCTTATTCTGCTCAAGGGCCAAGGCATGTCTAGCATATTGTACTACATAGCTTTTTGACATTTTCTTTATCTCTCTTTGTAAACCCAGATTCATTGGTTACTGCAATTGACGAGCAAGTGAACAGTGAAGATGTAGGTTAACGAAGGTGGCTTTGCCCACATTTTTTTTTTCTTCTTTCCTGATCGTACTCTGAGAGTAGTCACCTACACCACTCGGGGGGAAAAAAAAGTAAAAAATGATCTACAAGCCTACATGAACACCACTTTGAGAAATAGTTTTCAAACCAACCTGAAACTTGAATTATTTTATTTTCGAGCACCATTTCAAGAAAAGATTTGAGTTTTTGGCTCCATCCTTTGGGAATTTTGAAGTTAATAATTCAATATTGCTTTAAAGTATTAAGGAAATATAGTCGAGCATCTCTATTTATATACATCTACAACTTTTTGTGGGATGTCAAATTCCTCATCATCACCATTTTATTTGGCCCTGGATAAATACCCTTCACATTCCCTCCTTGTTAACTACTAAAACCACCTCAAATAAGTTTGTAAAAATCAAAGAATCTATCTCATGTCCCTACTTTATCGTTGCCTTTTCTTTGGTATCCTCTACAACTCTCCTTTCTAACTATCAATTGCCACCTTTGAATAACTGTGCAAGTGGATGAAAGAAAAGGGGTAGGGTAATATTACACAGGGGCATTTCTATAAACAAAAAAAGTTAGAAATAGTCAGAAATGTCGCTAAGTCATTGGAGAGGGGTGATGTTAAAACAAAATGGCGATAAAGGGAATTTGGCAAAAGAAAGGGGGTTGCTCACAAAAAATTGTGTATAAAGGTGGTTTGCGACAATTTCCCTTTTAAGCATTCATAAATTGATTTCATTTTGCAGGTGAAATATTAATCTCAAATTTAAAAGTACATGCCATCTATCCCAGATTGTAAGATTATGTAGCATATTAACATATCAATTTGTTTGGGTTGATATGGCATACGCCTTAAAAGCGACACTATTTCAACGCATATATGATATTATTAAGCATTGCTATTTTAGTCGCATAAGTTCCGAAAACATCTGAACCCAACTCGCTAATGAACATTGCACAACACAACCAACCCTGCACATCCAACCCTAACCCTCACCCTCGCCGCCCCCGACAAAGCCCTTTGTTGCCTACAATCCTTTCTCGCCGCCCACCACTTATCTCCCCTGTCGCAATTGTAATCGGACCTTGAGAGCAATATTGAGAGCGTGACAAGTGGCCCACTACTTATGGCTTTGTTTTTGGAAACAAGAGAGACGTTAAAAAGAGATCAGACTTTCTTTCGTCCATCCACAAGTCACCATATGTGTTACTATGCATTTTTATGTTGCCATGTGTCTTCTTCTTATCGACGAGGATGATTATGGTTCTTCAACTACAACACTTTTGGATTCCTTAGCTTAAAGCTTTTGTGGATGTTTCGTTTGGGCACGTCGCTTATATTATGATAACTGCCCAACTTTTATTGCAGGCATATTGTCGAAACAATATGTGTCTTCTTTCACAAAGTTTCATCTTTTCATTATTAGTACAGTTCAGATGATCAATTGTTGTTTCCCAATGCCTATCTAGTTGTTTTTGCTTATAACATTGCATTTGATTGTTTTCTCGCATTGGATAAAAGCATTGCTGTATTGAACTAATCATCCACTATTAAAGTTGGAGTTATTCCCACTCCATGTCCCCCCAAGAATTTTATGATTGAAATCAACAAACAAGTTCGTCAAGTCGTATTTGGGGACGGTTAATCTCAATTTGTCAGTATAAAGTGTACTTTCTATACTCCCTCCATTCATTTTTTTAAGGTTACGCTTCCCATTTGGTACGTTGACAATTTAATGTTACACTTCCAATATAATTTTGGCAACAAAATCCCCCTTGAAAGTGTTAAAATATCGTTAGTTTTTCCTCTCTCATCAAGTCACTATCACCTTTACACTCACTAGTAAAGAAGGACAATGTGGTCATATCCTTATCTTCTTAAATATTGTACGAAATAGTGAGTATCACATTCAATAATGAATGAAGAAAGTAGTAATTTTTTTTTTAATGTGCTTTTCAGATTTCAAGTTAGATTTTGCCGGTTTTAAGCAGTCACATCGGGGGCAAATGAAATTTTATGAGGTTTTCCATGATATAAATGTGATTGATGTCGATTCCATTCCATTTCCCTTCAACAAGCGCTCACGCGATGCGTTTTGATCCTCACAATACAATGAAACCGCGTTTAACCTATCTAGTTCCCAAAATGGCGGGAAAACTCCATCCCAAGCATTTGGCGCGAAAAACATCCCCTTCTTTAACCCCAACACCCCAACCAGCCGGCACCATAGCCACTCCACATTCCACAACACACACACAGTAGAGAGAGAAACAGAGAGAGAGAGAGAGAGCAGCTCAGAGATGGTAGGACTACCGTTTGATTGCCTAGCAAACCCCCTCGGAGCCGTCCGATTGACCTTCGAGAAGGCCGTCTCCTCCGGCCTCGATCCTTCCACTTCCGACGGCAAAGATTGGGGCGCCGCCGATCTCTTCACCCAATTCCTTTTCGACAATGATGGCCTCTCTCAGGTTATTTCAAAATTTTCACAAATTTCAACTCAATTTCGCCATTTTATTCATATTCTGATACCTAGGGTTTTTGTTTCTTAACTGGTTTTTGCTGTTAATACTCGCACCGATCTGATATTAGGTGTTCGAATTTTTTGTTTCCCATTTCGTTGTTGTAGGTTCCGATTCTTAATGGTACTAGTGTTAAGTATATTCAGCCTAATACGCTGGTTCGGTTTCGTGGAATGGTTCAAGATATGTTGGGAAATGAGTTCTATGTTGGGGCTTATAAGGTACTTACTACTTACTTTTCTATGAAAATTGAACAAATTACGAATAAACAATTTAGTGAAGCATTTTTGTTGTTTTGATTGAATTTATTTTGTATGGTATTAAGATGTTGATCTCATGTATTTTGTGAAGGATGGTGCTACTTGGAGAACCAACAAGTTCTCAGATTTCTCCCAGTTTGATATGGAATTGTCACCCGGCATGAAGTTATGGGAGCGTCGCCTGCTTTACTGTGTTCCTGTGAGTTATGTCTTTCTAATATTTATTTGTTTGTTCTGTTTTGGAATATTATCTAGTTGCTTGTATGGTCTTGATAACATGTCAGCATAGTATCTTTAATTGGGTTGGAATGACAGTTATTCATTTAAGGGTTCTACAATTCTGGGATAGGGCAATCATCTGTTATGGTGCTTTGGCTTGCAAATAAAGCCTTAAATGTCGTTTCTAATGTTTGTAAGACCTTAACATTTTCAGGTTCCGGGACTGAATTCTTGGGCAGAGCCTTTAGAAGCTAATCAACATACTTGGGCTTCTCAACAGAGAGAGAAGCGTCAGAGGGATGATGACGAAGCTGTTCAAATGGAGTTGGTGGGTATCCATATTCACAAAATCATATAAGCTGGACATTATAGGAGAAATTGTGAATTCGCTAGTATCCTTGATGTGCTGCCATTGCAGTCTCCTGAGTTTAAACATTGAAATAGTGTTAGTAGTCTTAAATGTCATAGGTGTTAACCTTTTGAGGTTATTCATAGGCATGGATATTATTCATATGTAATCTTCAGACCAATTGCATCTTGAATGTCATAGCCTCATAGGTGTTAACCTTTTGAGTTTTTATACACATCAAGAATAAGGACTCCCTTAGAAATAAATAAAAATAAGAAAGTAACCATGAAACATAGCTTAAAAAGACCAAATAAAATCACAATAGGCGCTTACAGTTTCTCTCGTTTAGTCGTAGATGCCTATTTGATGCAACTGGCTAATTGAGGATGTGTTTTTCTTGGCAGGGCTCAAATGAAGACTGTCAGGGCTCTCCATGTACCAAAAAGATGGTGAGAAAATCCATCTCATCTTCAACGGCATGCTTCCATTGTACTTTAGTTATTTGTCTTGCTTGATATAGTATGCAGAGTTGAGTTGAATTTATAGAGACAGGCATACAGCTTCAAGTCATAAATAACTCATTTATTAACTCAGGCCCATAACTTCAATAGAGACATAGAGTATACATAAAAACCAACCCTGTCATTAGAGTCCGTTGTGATTACGAACATTACGGTTGGGTTTTGGGCATGGTTATCTTGTTATACAACTCTCTGGAGTCGTTATACAGTGGCTCACTGTACCCATGTGTTAAGGTTAATGAAACAGAGAATCAAGTTACAATCACCTTGCTGAGCATTTACACAACCCCAATTTTCCTCAATATTGTATGGTGCATTGTTTAATATTCGTTTACTTGCGTAGGATGCTAGTACAACTATAAGGCAACAATGTTCTCTAGCTTAGCACCTTTTATTTTTCCTATGCATGGCCTTAGATCAATGCTGACATGTTACAATATATGTTTTCAAACATCAGCGAGAAGAGGGTCATCCATCCTCCTCAGCAGTGCCGCTAGACTCCATAAATAAGGGCAACAGTCCAACTTTGTCAGCATCACCTGATTCTGAGAGAAATAATTTTCCTTGTCTGGTTAAGGTATGCTTCACCATCCTTTAACTGTCCTTCACTTGGCATTATTTTAATGTGCGCATTCATAATATACGACTAAACATGTATTCACACTTTTTGCATGTACAGGTGTATGATTCACCAGAGTCTGATATAAAAATGAATGAAGTTTTTGAGTTTATTGGAGTGCTGAGTTTTGATTCAGAGTTAGCATTAGACAAGGATGAGTCTGATCAGGACCCAAATGGTTTATGTGAAGATGAATTGATTCAGCTACCGCCCAGCAAGGTTCCCACCTGACTTTTAGCCGTGTGATTTCTTTTTTTTATCCCCCAATTTTATTTTTTATTTTTTTATTTTGTATATATAAATCTCTCGCTCGAAACTCATAGACTTCACATGACTATTTGAGTAGGCTACTGAATTGAGTTCGTTTACTCAGCTTGAGAGATGAACCAAAAGTCTAGCAGCTAACTCCATGCTCTAGTTACTAATATTCTGTCCTTCAGATTGCTTTGAATTGTTTACTTAACAGCCCATAAACGGATTAATCAGACTCCTTTGTTCTCAGTATGCTAAAAACAAATACTGCTGTCATGAATCTGACTTTTGATGTTTTCACGAACGTTCTGATTAATTGTTACGATTTCTGATACTTAACTGCTCAATAAGGCTGTAAGCAGTATTTTTTCACTGAGAACTGTTCCTATTTCTAAGTTAATCTTATAACGATGACTTCATTTCACAGGTGCCTCGTATCCACTGTATTGTACAGAGAAAGCTTGGAGTTAGTGACTTCATTCATGCTTCACCCATGACAGAAGTAATGAGCTAGTTTTCTCCTTTCTCCATTTCATCTCACTCTGGGTGTGCCTGTTTGGACTAAACTAAATTACTGTAATTTACAGCCAAACCCCTTGCTGATCAAAGGAATAAGGGAGGGCCTTCTGAATCATCTCATGTCCGTTCTTGGTAATGATGGGGTGGCAGCTCAGTTTTTATTGTTGCACCTCTTATCACGGGTAAACACTTTGCTCCTTTGTGATGGTCTCATATGTGATGATTATTAAGTGACTTGTGTAATTGGCATGCATTATATTGTTTCTGTTGAAGTATGAGAAACTTGTTGTCTGTTTTAATTGTTTTGCTAGCTGCAGAATTTAGTTAATGTGTCAGAATGCAGGTACATGCTAGAGTTGATTCCGTTGCTGTTGGGAAGCTTTCGCTTAATCTCACTTGCTTCAGCAAAGAAACTGCTTCCGTTTTTGGCAATTGTCTTACACTGGCGTTGAAGAAACTTCTTCCTTTTACACAGCAAATGTCTCTCACAATCGAGCATCTGAACAGTGCCTTGCTTTCTCCAAAAAAAGATTATGAGGCAAACAAGTATGTCAAGCTTTATTTTACAAACTCAAGGTTTCAAATTGTTTCTTATGATACCTTGTTCCTCACACTTATTATTGGTTGTGTGGCAGGTTGGTTCCTGGACTTCTACAGCTGGCTGAAGGGTCACACTTGACCATTGATGAGACCCAGTTGCAGGCGGGAACTCTCAACCCTACTGGGGTTGACAATGCAAGGGCATTGAAGAACTTGGCGGAAATACAACAGGTAATATACAGAACCCTTGAAAGCTAGTGTTTGTTCGACCACCAAATTTCCCTACATACTGTTTATGATATGATGAAAGTCTGAAGATAGAGTTGAACCTATTCTCGAATTTGCACGATTCAGAATGGCATTCATCTCCAGGAAAGTATCTAACATAGAATTTTTGCTGTATCTCTTCCTTTTACCTCTTTCCCAGGTTGAATATGATTTTCAATATTACAAAATGGAGATGACAACAGATGTGCAGCTGCTTGTTCTGTCCGAAAGGAAATCTAATATGCTGCCAGCTGATTTAGTAATTCCTTTTCAGCCA
This sequence comes from Mesembryanthemum crystallinum, assembly GCA_030267885.1. NCBI lineage: Eukaryota > Viridiplantae > Streptophyta > Magnoliopsida > Caryophyllales > Aizoaceae > Mesembryanthemum > Mesembryanthemum crystallinum. Next base: position 6,527 of record BSSO01001753.1, on the reverse strand, counting down.
TCATCAACTGGCCCCTCAGAAATTGCAGATGAAGCCACTGTGCAGGCTTGGAGGTGGTATTTTGCCACCCTGAGATCACTGCCACATTCTATTAGCCCTGAAATGCAAAAGGTATGACATGTGCTGTGGCTTATCTGATGCGTCAGTTTTCAAGGGCTTTGCTTCACTTGACTGAACTTTTCTCTCGAAAAATAAGGACAGAAGTTGAGGGAAGCTGAGAGATCTCTGATATACACCTACAAAGACACTGTTTAGGCTTATCCAAAAAAGAGCTAATCGAAAGAAATGAGAGGAATTTCTATAGTCCTTAGACTTGCTATTTTTTCCACATACTAAGATCACAATTATGAAATGTGGTTTTGGCTTTATTCTAAACTATAACAACACTCTGATTTTCAACTTAGAAGCGCCTTGATATGTAATGTGATCTTTCCTTGTCCTCCAACCTGCCACAGAAAGATTAACTTTGCTGGCAAATGTGGCAATGATCTCTCATTTTCAGGTTGTTGAAGACGATTTGGTTGCAGCAAGGCAATCAAACCGGAGCTTAGGGAGCGAAGACTTTAGCAGGTTTGTAGGGAAAGGATAATTATGTTTATTATTTGCTTACCCAGTGCATTTGTAACGGTTCTTTTTACAACTCGCTGTTCACCTCTGGTATTCTGCTTTCTGAATAGTATTAATGAGCAACAGTAATTATTTATGCTATCCAGATTGTTGACAATGGCTAGATTAATGTCATTGAGCTTTGGCGAGACATGCCTTTCAATGGAGCACTGGCAAATGGTGAAGGAACTAGAGAGGCTTAGACAAGAAAGAGTCAGATGAAGCTCGTAAACCCTTTTCACTCAAAATGTGTTCATAGAAAATTACCAGTTCTTGTTCCAATTATGCCTGCTTGTAACCTAAAACCTGTTGGCATTACGCATTCTCAAGTATTCAATTTAATGCAAAGGCATTGCTTCTTTATTTCAGAAGCAGATTTTATTTTTTTTTGGGAATTGGTAAGAATTTTATTCCATATTCCAAGAGGATACCAATGATTTCAGAAACAGGTTTCAGAATGTTATTATGTCAGAAGCAGAATCCACTTGGAAAGAGTTGAAAAAGAAAAGTGGGATCACTTTCCTGCTCCGCTTTACTAAAAGGCTTGACTCACATGGAGTATGAGCTGAAGAACATAGTAGAAAAATCCCTCAAAAATGCTTCATCAAATGGAGGCTCAACTGCTCATCAAGAACAAAGAAATTGACTAAACAGCTGCAGTGTTTGCAACTGCAAGCAGGTGGGTTATTCAACTTGTTTGAATGAGTAAATCTGTACAAGTTGGCTTTCTTTGACTAAACAAGCATAGCGAAAAAAATTCAAAACAAAACAAAAAGCGCAGCCTAGTAGGAAATAGGAATCCTCATATTGTGCAAGAAAATCTGTTCTTGATTATACAAGCTGATCAAGCTCAATGCTAAGAAAGAACCATAGTTATTCGTTATGTATTTCCGCTAGTCCTGTATTTTCAAACACTACATGATAGAGTACAACTAACAGAAAATACAAGTTCCATAACCTTGATATACTTTTATGTCTATAAGTCTTAACATTCTACTTCTATTTCTTTCCCCCTTGTAATTTTTTTTATGGCCACTCACCTACCACATTGGTCTTCCAAAGGCTTCTTATTTTCAACTAATCATAAGGAAGTCACGAAAAATATATGAATCGAGCTATGAGCCTATCTTTTCTGACGAAGCCTATCTTTTCTGACGAATCATCCTTATTGATACATAAACATGACAATAACCTAAAGTTGAGAAAGGAAATTCATCATACAAGGACGAGGTCGACACTTAACCAAAAGAGGCTCCAACTTAGGCAAAGTAACACCCACACCTTCTCTCATATCAACCAACTCTTCACTAACCCTCTCCCACTCGAAACACTGAACCAATATCGCCACGGCCAGCCAAACCACCCGTGTCGCCAAATGCTCCCCAGGACAAATCCTCTTCCCTGTCCCAAACGGCATGAACGTGCAACTTGTGAGCCGTGTTCCACTCTCGACGATCTCAAAAAACCTCTCCGGCTTGAACTTCCTAGGCTCGTCCCATATCTTGGGGTCATTGTGGATCGCCCATATGTTGTATATCAGCATTGACCCTTTGGGGACGTGGTACCCTCCAACCTCGCAATCGGCCTTAGACTCGTAGGGTAGAGCTAAGGGTCCTGTAGGGCATATCCGGAAGGTCTCGGTTACAATGCTTTGGATGTAAGGGAGGTTCTTCTTGTCTAACTCGTCGACGAGGCGGTGATGGCCGACGTTGGTGTCGAGCTCGGCTTGTGCCTTCTTGAGGACTTCGGGGTGGTTGAGGAGAAGAGAGAGTGCCCATACTGTGGTGGCTGCTGAAGTGTCTGTTCCGCCTTGGAAGAGGGTCTGTTATGCAGTTGAAAACATACCCAATGTGATACAACTAAGAAAAAAATTTCAGTGGTAGTCAACCATTATAATTTATCGCCAACCAATACAAGTTATTTAGTTTTTTTTTTAGGTAAATCTAATGTTGTAATTAGATATAACTAATAGTCATAACTGATGAGTTATTTGGTCATGCCTTTTGTATTTTATTTTTATCTTGAATTGGTCATGACTAATAATTATCCAAAAAAAAAAAAAATGGTTAGCCATGAGTAATTTGTGTAAATAACTTCAATTAATTAACGGGTTAAATTTACCTAATCATTATAAACGGCTAAGATTGTCAGTAAGGGTAAAGTGCTCGCAAACCGTTTCTCCGTTCACAAGGTTCGAACCCTCGAACTTGCATAAAGGATGAGAGTGCCGAACAACTCACACCAACTACTTGTTGGTCAATTCATTTGTTTTCGTGGTGGTTACGTTAAATAATCTGAGATAGAGTGAGTTCATAGTTCAACCATGATTTTAGTAACTACTCATAAGCTAAATGGAAGAGAGTTAAATTGAACATGTACCAAAAGAAGGCTTCCAATCATCTCATCAGAGTGATGCTCAGGGTCTTGTTTCTGCAACGTTAACATAACTTGAAGCATAGACTTCTGCTGTGCATCAGACAAAGTCCCCTGCTTCTCAGCCTCCCTATGCTCCACCATCAACTCTCTCATGAAGTTCTCCTTCTCCTTAATCACCCTCTTCATCATCTCCTCGGCCTTCGCGGTCCCGGGCCGGAAAACCCGAAACCATTTCAGGATAGGCAAGAAATCCTCCGGGTTCGATATCCCACTCACCCGAAAACTCTCCTCCACGATCTCCTGGAACCTTCTAGAAGATTCCGTCACGCCTTTTTCTGTTCTCCCTTCCTCATAGTTGCTTTTACCAACTAACATCCTCATCATGTTGTCCAGGGTAAGCCCGAAGAGTGCCGACTTCATCTCCACAGTTCGGCCCTCGTTTGGGCTCACCATGATCTCCTTCATCATTCGCTTGATGAAGGAGCGGGCCACTTCGGCCCGGACACTGGACAGGATCTGCAGCCGTTGAGAGGACAAGATCTCAACGGCTGCGATCCGGCGCAGGTTGCGCCAATAGGGCCCGTGGGGGGCCCACGGGATGGCGGGGATGTCGAACATCTGGTGTCTTTTTGGCATCATGTCGGGCCGGTCGAGGAAGATGTTGTCGCTTCGGATAAGACATTCCTCGACGGCTGAAGGGGAGGAGAGGAGGAGGACACGGCGGGCCCCGAACTTTAGGTAGAGGATGGGGCCGTAGCGGGCGGCGATGGCGGCTAAGGGGCGGTGGAGGGGTGGTTTGAAGAGGTAGAGGTGGCCTATGATGGGTAGGGAGAATGGCGGGCTTGGTGGGAGTGGTTTTTTGTTGTGTTTATTAGTGGTGGTGATGAAGTGTTTGTAAGTGAAGTAGGATGCTACGAAGAGAGCAAAGTACATGAATAATGTAAAGAAATCCATGATTGCAGTTAGTTAGGTGCGATCACTGAGATTCATAAACTCATATTCCTATTGATAACTTATTTATACTCGATCTTAAACAAGATATATAGTTAGAAATTATTGTATGGTCCCGGATTAATGGTCCATTCTCTCATGAGAAATTATGTAAGAAAGGGAACATTGGTCCCACACCATATAATAATTGCTCATATATACCGTGCATATTTAGGTAAATAAATGGCATGATATTAGAAATCTGACCATCTCAATCCGTTAATAGTACCAAATATAGTTAGTCCAATCTATTACTAATACAAAAGATTAACAACTTTTTCACTTAAAGTGGGGTTTATTTCAGTTTACCCAATTTGTATTCAGTTTAGTTATGTGAATCAACTAATACAATTTATTAGTCAAATAAGCTAAAATAATCCTTCTATCTGCTATCAGCTATACTATTAAATAATTACAAAACAAGGTCATGTTATAAGAAATTAAACAATGAAATCTATATAATTAGTTTAAAACACATAGATTCAACCACAAGCTGACACATCACCCGCCACATCATATGCCACATCATCCGTTGAGTTGGCAAATAAAATAAAACAAAATAATTATAAGACCCATAAATGTCAAGCATTAAAAATACCTTAAATGCAAATAAAAGTGATAATAAAAAAAAAAAGAAAAGAAAAATGAGGAATGTTAATAATCAATTGTAACTTTGGTGGCTATATGATTTGCCTTCTCTCTTTCTACATAACTTTATATCTTCACTTTCTCAAGTTAAATTCTTATGCTTCAAAATAGTTTATGTTGAAGATAAATATAAAATAATGAGTTTGAGAGTATTGATTTTCTCTTTAAGTTTCTGAGATTTAAATTGTGCTCATCTCAAATTTTAGTTGTACTTTTTATTCATCGTTTGTAATTTTCATGTATCTACTTAAGGATGACTCTAATGCTACAAAAATAAAAAAAAAAAAAAAAAAAAACCAAAAAAATAAAAAATAAAAAAATTTAATAACTAATTGTAATTACAAGACGAACATCCCGTGCATGGCACGGGGCCTACACTAGTTGTAGTTTAATATGACTAAGTGGGTAAAGATTAGTCTCGTAAGATTAACTGAATAGTCAATAGTCTTGACTCACATCATCACATGGAGTAGAACATGGAAAAGTCCCTCGTACGTAATGCTTGACAAAATGGTGGCTCGAGGACTAAAAACTAAAAAGCTCTATTGTGTGTGCAAGCAAGTGGTTCAAAATCAGTAAAAATTGGCTTTCTTGACTAAATTAAACAAAGTTAGAAATGTAAATCAAAATAAGCATATGAGGAATTTTCAGATTGGATAAGAAATTCGTAGAGTATTATATAAAATTGGTTCAACTATATATTTTCAGTTATTTGCTAGTTTTTTCTACTCTTGGAGTCCCAATTATCAAACGTTTATCTAACTATTTTCAATTTTTATCGCCTAATAATAGCTTTTATAGCTAATTTTGAAAAGTTGTCATTACAAGTTTTTAAATTTCTAGTAGCTTTTGAGTTAGCTTGTTTCTCTCTCGTCCTATTAAAATATTGACAAACCAAAGTAGAACGAATTTTTAGAAAAACTTTTGTACTCAAAATTTCAATTTCCAAATATAAAATTGCAAATTATTCACTAAAAACAGTAAACATAAAAAAAAAAAAGAAAAAAAAGCAAAGTATACGAAACAAAACAAAAATGCAGCCTTATGAGAAATTTTCAAATTACAGAGGTATCGTGTAAAAACCTTAAAATTATTAAAGGGGTATCATATATACTATTCATTTAAGATTTAAGGAAAGAGGCAAAATATCCAAATTACTCCTTGTAAAGCTTGATTGTGACATTTAAAAGAGAGATAAAGTGTGCATGTGGGAAGTTGATGGTGACACTTGAAGGGATATGGGTAAGGGTATATAGATAATTTCATAGCAAAAAGTATAGCAAAATAGGAAGTGTAACTTTCAATTGAGAACAGATTTAAACGAAAAGCGTAACTTTTAATTGAGAACGGATGGAGTAAATTGCATAAACTATATGGGTATCTTATATAAATGTATAAATAAAAATTCAAAAATTGACCAAGGCTAACATTGATTCCGTCCAAAGCTAGTCACTGACATTAACAAATGTAAAGGATACGTGTTCAAACTTTCAAAATTGTGTACATACTATGTAATATTTTTCTACTTTATTATTGGACTAAGTCACTTCTTTTCCTCTCTCTCTATCTTCGCACACCCCCTCTCTCCTGAAACTCCCACAAAGCAAACAGATCACTAGTGAATATAATGGAGTTGAAAGAAAGCAGTGAGTGACGCAATTCGTGCAACCACTTATTTCTCAAAATCTTTCCTTCTTTATGAGCTACACCAGGGTCACAATGTCAAATAGGTCTTTTTAGTAAAGCCTCTTTGCCATATGAGTCTTTAAAATTGCTCCGTTGACAACTGGGTCTTATAAAACTGTGACTCACGCACATTGATCCAAAAATTGCAACTCCGGTCAAAAAATTCCGGCCAAAGCTAATTTTTTTTTCCATTTTCAACCCATCTTAACCAAAGTTAAGTC
>BSSO01001752.1:0-22001 GCA_030267885.1 Mesembryanthemum crystallinum | reverse complement strand
GTTAGTTAAAGTGATAGTTATTATTTTGAGGCGGAGGGAGTATATTGGAAAGTGAAATTAGTAATAAGTATGATAAATATTTTGAGACAAAAAAAGTTAGTTAAAGTGATAGTTATTATTTTGAGGCGGAGGGAGTATCACTTACTCCCTCCCTCCGTCCCACTGTACTTAGACAGTTTGACTTTAGAGGTCAAAGTTGGAGAACTTTGCCATTATTTTGTGAAAAATATAATGTACAAATATAATTTTTAGATTTATCTTAATTAGTATTTTCAAAATATTATTTTATTATTATAATTTTTTAATTTATATAATTATAATTATCAATGGTCAAAGTGTTGTTTTGGAGACCGCGCAAGTCAAATTGTCTAATTTACAGTGGGACGGAGGGAGTATTACAAGGGATATGTAGATTAAAAGAAGAAAATCAATTAATATTGATATATGGTAAGTGTTTTTGGTTTTGCATTAGAAATTCTTTGTTATATATTTGACATTTATTGGTGTATATTCTACTGTGCATAGAATTGCTAGTATGGGAATAATCTGGTGTGATTCTTAATTTATACATATAGATTATTATAAAAAAAATCATACTTTTTAATTGGGTCCAACCAAATTGATAAGTATAATTTTTGTGACTGTAATTTCGAGTTACATACAATATAATTAGTTTCAAGTATTATGTGCTTATGAAATTTAATGCATATAATTAAGATTCTACTCTATAAGGTGATTGTGCTTAAATTGTAGATGTCAGTCAAATAGTACTGAAAAACCAAAGTCAAGGAATCTATTGGACAATGCTAGCAACCTCTTGACAAATTTTCTAAGTGGAGGAAATCTTGGGTCTATGCCAACAGCTGAAGGAGCAGTCACGGATTTGTTTGATCGCCCTCTTTTCTTCTCGCTCTATGACTGGTTCTTAGAGGTACTTATCCTTTTTGCATGAATGTAATTACGATTTTCACTCATTTGTCAAAGCATGCATATGTTCAGTGCATTTAGGATTTACAAAGATATAGGACCTTTCAATTGGCTTATCAGAGTGAATAAAGTAATCGAAAGATGAGAATACATGTGAATTTTATGCTTTGCCTTTATCTTGCTAAGAAAAGTCCAGTAATTAAACAAATAGGTCAAATTGTAATATACAGTTTTGGGGGTTAATACTTAATATCACTTTCTTTGATCTTATCAGTGGTTCAGAGAACTTGAGAGTCATGTCGTTATTGTGAATTAGTAGACAATTGAATTTGAAGCATATCATATGAATACAAAAGTCTATCGGAAACAACCTTTTTGTTTTTTTACCAGGGTAAAGTTGTATACATCCCTTAGTACCCCGCCCACAATTGAATCCTTATGAGAGGTAATGGGTTAAATGACAATGATAAATTGATAATGTATGTCTACAATTGTTTGATATTATAAAGCTTCTATTTTGGCTCAAAAAGTGTTAAAAAAAAAAAAAAGCAAACCTTTTACTCCTGTTTATTAGTTCATGATGACTATTTGATTTTTTGCTAGGTGTGGTCTTGTGGAGAGCATCATTTTGGCTTTGATTTGCTAGTATAAGTCAAAACAAATTAATTTCCTTGTCTTAGGATTCTCGGCATTTAACATTCTTTCTCTTTCACAGCATGGATCTGTCTATAAACTTGCTTTTGGGCCAAAAGCTTTCGTTGTTGTTTCAGATCCTATTGTCGCGAGACATATCCTCAGGGAGAATGCATTTTCTTATGATAAGGTAAGATAAAATCTTGTCTTACTATATGATACTATCTTATAAATGCATTTTCTTTCTACTTCACAGCATGGATTAGTTACGGTTTATTTCTGAACTATTACTAAAGTGTCTCTCCTTTTTGTGAGCGTTTATTGGGTCTTCACATTCGACAAAATTTGTGGGTTTTTTGTGATTCTTGTTCTATATGAGTTGGGAAGACATGTTCAATATGCAATATCAAGTGGTTTTGTGTTTCCAAACAGCAACAATACATTTCGCGATTATCTCTAATTGAGAAAGTGCATAGGCATCTAATCTTTTAATAGCATGATTGATGCTATCTATCTATATGACTGGTTTCAAAATTTCAGTAGAACCAATCAAGGTATCGAATTTTTCTAGTGTTGAGAGTGATTTTGTGGGTTTTTGTGTTTTTGGTTCTTTATGAATGAACAAAATATAGAAAGAAATGAAAAAGAGAATCTGAGCTAAATTGTGAACGTAATATGTAGGACGTTTTAGCCAGATGTTGTTATTAACTGAGTCCCAAATTATCTAAAACAAGAAGGATTCCAAAACAACTGCCTTGCAGAAGACCATAAGGGGTGGGGTCAAGTAGTTCTAAGGTCACCCCAAATGGTTTGATAAGCCAAGGTCATGGGTTCGATTCTCATCCCCCAAGCTTAACTTCCGGCTTCGGAACTATACTTGGCCCTTCATGGTGCTACATTGACAGAGCTAGTACGAGAGTCCAAACATGATATAAGGGGAGGTGCATTGGTCGCCATTCACTAGCAGCTTCTTTTTTGACGAGGAATAAGAAAAAATGCCTTGCAGAAGGGGCCAGGCTTGTTTATATAGGGTTCCTTAACCAACTTCCTGGCCAAGCCAACCCAGCAGGCAGGCTAAACACAGGCCAAGATTGTTTTATGGTTTCGAGTTGGATAGAATTATACATATGAAGATATGATGTTCCTCTAGCTAGACCTAGTGACGCTTAAAAGACTTTTTATAAGCGAATGGATGCTTGAGGGCATTGGTGGGCACCTATATAGGCGTCTCCCCAGCCTAGTCCACTGCCAAGCCATGATGATGCTTGTGGGATAAAAGTGTGACATGATGCTGACTTAACCTGTGCATCTGATTTTTTTTTTTTTTTGTGTGTAACTTAGGGCTCACTTTCACCACCCACTCCTCCACCACCTCCTCCATTTTGACTTCTAAGAAGTTGAAAAGGGACTAGAAGTACAAGATATAACTTGAAGCTTCTACTTTCTAGCCTCATTTCAACTTCTTAAAAGTTAAAATGGAGGAGGAGGTGGTGGAGGAGTGGGCGGTGGAAGAGTAAAATACAATGGATAACTGCTTGTATGTAGAAGTTTGGCCAAACAGGCCCTTAATGTTGGTAGAATTTCTCAACCCACTGAACTTGTCCTGATTTATGTGCTTTAATCTGATTTCAAATTTTTAATTAGGGAGTTCTTGCCGAAATCCTAGAACCAATAATGGGTAAAGGACTTATACCTGCTGACCTTGATACATGGAAGCTAAGGAGAAGAGGCAAGCAGTTAATTATCTTCTATCTGTATCTATATTTTCATATGCTGCTATTCTCTGGTTATTTATCTTTTGCTATGTCATGTTTCTACTGTGCCTGTGACAAGACACACTACCCTTGAAAATCAGTTTTAATCATTGCATTGCCACCACTGTTCAAGCAAAAGCTCTAATGTCAATAGAAAGGCATGATGGGATACATTGAACCACAATAATATCTGCTAGTAATGCAATCAGTGACATTCTCTTGAAAGGAAATCTCAGGAGAAGAACTTTTTACAGTCAATTTGTTCTTCATCCTCTTTCACATGTGTTCTTTTGAACTTTGTCCCACACTATTATATATTTCTATAGGTAAATGGCTAGTGTGTTTGTTTAGGATATGCCCACAAGCGGTCCAACAATTCTTTTTACTTCCAACTTCTAATTCAGAACGAAGGAGGTATTTAAGGAAGAAGATTAAAACAATTAGGTTAGAATTATCTGCCTCATGATTCACTAGGCATCCATATATGTCTGCTTATTACCCTGTCATCATCTTTCTAGACACAGTGTCCTCTGACATCTTGGATGACAGTAAGAATGTGCCACAAGAGTTCATTTAATCATTTTGTTTCACTTATTGCAGTTATTGCCCCTGGATTCCATTCCTTGTACTTGGAAGCCATGGTCAAGGTTTTCACTGAATGTTCGGAGAGAACAACGTCGAAGTTTGAGGAACTGCTAAAAGATGTAGAGGTGAATGAAACAATTGAGTTGGATCTTGAAGCAGAATTCTCAAGTTTAGCACTTGATATCATTGGACTTGGCGTCTTCAATTATGATTTTGGTTCAATTACCAAAGAATCCCCAGTTATAAAGGTTCGCTTTTATACCCATTATGCTCTTTACTTGTTACTGAACAAGCATTCCAGTTTGTGTTTGGATTCTTATTCACAATATCATGTACTCCCTTTGTCCTTGAATAAACTTTCCAGTTATTCACAATATCATGTACTCCCTTTGTCCTTGAATAAACTTTCCAGTTTCCTCTTTGGTACGTCCATGAATAAACTTTCCACTCCTTTATTTGGCCAATAATTGTCACACATGTTACAAAAACAACCCTCCTTATATTTGCCTCTAAAACTTTATTCCCTCGACCCTCATCTTTCACTTTATATAAGGGGTATAGAGTAATTTTGCCTCATCCTAGGTATGTGTGCATAAAGCAACTGGAAAGATTATTCAAGGACGGAGGGAGTATGTCTAGCCTGATATTAGGGCTCAGTTTTTGCGAATAGCTCTAATGCATCAATCTCCTCCCCTCACTTAGTACCCCCTTTTGTTTTGGTAACTTCTGATGAGTATTTTGGAAGTTCTCCTGGTGATGGTGTAACTGTCACGTAGATCAGGAGCTCGCTGCTTTATTTGTGAATGATTTGACAAATTGGCTTTTGATTAGCTAGCTGAATTATATGAAATGGATTCATGAAAATGAGTGGAGTCATCTTGAAGTGTGAACTTCAGCTTCTTATCACTAATAGACGTATGGGAGCAGAATACTGAACTGACTGCTTTTATGCTCAAGATGGTAGATGCATTTAGACAGTACTATTAGGCAAAGTTTTCCAAAAAGAAAGCATGATGCTTGGCACTAACCTTGTTGCAAGTTAGCCATGGAACACTCGTCATCATACTATTTTGGAGGTTGGTTTATCAACTTTACTCTACAATTTCATCTGTAAGATCTCTGGCAATATGGTCAAAAGTTATCATTAGCTGATTGTTTGCTACAATGCTACTAACAGTAGGCAGTAGCCCATTATTGAGGATTTGAGATAATGTGCTGAATGTCTGAATGATCAGTTGCTCTTTTTTTTTTTCTTTTTCCTTTTATGTCACATGTTTAAATAGTCATCTTGACAATAAATTTTCCTATCAAATGAGGATGATGAAGCAGCGGATGTCCTTACTGTTGTTGATGAAAGGGTTATTCCATGTGAATGGTTTAACGAAATGATATCTTGACTTACTTTTTGAAATACTCACCGCAGGCTGTCTATGGCACTCTTTTTGAAGCAGAACATAGATCAACTTTCTACATCCCCTACTGGAAGTTTCCTCTTGCTAGATGGATAGTGCCGCGGCAGCGAAAATTCCAGAGTGACCTGAAGGTTATCAACGAGTGTCTTGATGGACTCATAAAAAATGCTAAAGAGACTAGGCAGGTAAAAAGCTGCAAAGCATTTTGATTTGTTGGATCCATATTGGCATATTTGTTTCTGGCTCTACCTTGTTTGGAAGTTCCTGTTTTGCATAATAAGTAATACATGAACAGATGTAATGAATAGTTTAAATCTATGGCGAGAAAATGAATTACAATTTGCAGCTCAATTATAGGTTGATTGTGAATGACTGAGAACTTTGTTAGATTCTCCGCCAGCTTCCTGCCGGATGTGAAAAATCACTCCAGCCATTTGTACTATCAATTAAGGAAGTAACAATTACATTCTAGCTGATGTCTTTGTGATGAGGTGCATTTTTGTTTTGGTATGGATGACCTGTACTCCGTATGATTTGCTTACAACTACTTAAACTTTGCCTTTCGATGATTTCTGGTAAACTAGGAATCACAAATAGAAACTAATATGGCAGTATTCTAGAAGTATGGTGAAATTTGATGAGGTTCTTCTTCTAGACTAACCTCTCATTGTAACTTAAAAAGCAGTTAAGCTGCAAGCTTTGGATATGTTTATCTCCACCATATTATAGATATTACAATATGAGGATCCGTAGCTTCACCCTGTCAATCCAGTGTCAGCTCTTGGGTATATGTAAATCCACCTCTGAGAATTGCATTGTGAATTTTGTTCTTCAATGTCATGTAAATGCTATGTTGTGCTGGTGCGAGTTTGGTAGTGCTTCCAATCCGTTGGGAATGGGGGATTTGTTGGTAGCTTTTGTTCCCCTGGAGATGGCACCTACGAAGCATTACTAGAAAAAAAGGGGAGAAGAGAAAAAATACTTGGTTGAACCCCACACACACAGCACTTTAGTTAGCAAACCAAACACTTCTGTTGTTGAGATATCTCTTACCAAAGAGGCACCTGCTTGACCATGAAATAGGTAACAACTTCTCAAACTATGGATAATGTATGGAAAGTAGGCATTTCTTGAAGCCAACAAGTGAAGTAGTGAACCAAATGGGTGAAGGTACTAGACCTGGGAGAGGTTGAGTTTGAGAGTAAGCATAATAGTGAAGAGAGAAAACCACCCCCATTAGTGGGGGTTGGGCAGGCAAGAGAGACACAAAGGTACCTAATCAACAACAACGACCTAATGATAATCCTGCCGAGGGCATGGTCTGGGGAGTTCAGAGGTATGCAACCTTACCTCTAACAAGTAGAGACACAAAAAGGTACCTAGTTTTGCTAATTTGTGTAACTATAGCTAGGTTCTAGTTGTTTGTAAGCATGTTTGTGTATTGTACAGAGGTTGCAATTGTGATATATTGTTTGAAATGTTCAATGGAGACTAACCGTTGATGTTGGAGTCGCGGAATATGTTTCCCAAGGAATGGAACCATGTAAGATTCAGGCTATATTTCGTTGTGGTGTTTATCTTACTGGCCCACTCATCTTTATTCTCTAACGTGTTGGTGTAACTGAAGTAGAGAATTAAATTACTTGACACCATATGGATGATACATATCTCCACAGGGAGTGTCTGTCCTATGATCATAATACAAGCTACCAATTTGAAACGTAAAGAAACATCTTTATTTGTTTAGCAGCTTTATTACTGCGAAGATGATGTTTCATTTGATTATCCTGTGATAGTATGTTCTACAGTCATCTATTATCTGTGACATCTGAGGTTATCAGCAGTGATGAGCTCTTAGCTCACATGACCTCAGAGGTAATTACCATAGTCACCACTTGGCTCTAAAACCCTGGTGACCTAACGTGGGAGCGAGGGGAGGCCAAAATTGGCCCAATCTTGGTTTTGTTTGGGCTGTGGCGCATTTCCCCTCCCTTATATCAACTCCTAGCCTTGGCTCGACACTGGTTGGCTAGGGGGTCTTTCCTTACTAGCGTTAAATTAAACAGATTAATAAAATTGAGATAATGAGCACTCAACTTTGATGTTTTTTGACTTGGCAGGAGACGGATGTTGAGAAATTGCAGCAAAGGGATTATTTGAATCTTAAGGTGGGCAAAAACAAGTTATTACACATGAATTCTTCTTTCAGCAAGCTTTCTTACTGATTCTACACTTCGAACTTCAAATAACTTTCAGTCTTCACAATATCTCCAATGACAATTAAGTTCCTGCACTCACTCTAAACTTGGCAGGATGCAAGTTTGTTACGATTTTTGGTTGACATGCGAGGTGCGGATGTTGATGATCGCCAGGTATAATCTGTGAGGCATACTTCTTCACCTTATTTTCTCTTGGCGTCAAGTTTAAACTGCTTGGCTATTTCTCTTGTTTTAGACATCACAAGTCTGTGGTCTTACCATAGAATTCCTTGCAATCCATTTTTATTGCAAGGGAACATCTCCTCCTATTTGTGTCTATGCTCTTTGCTGACTCAGAACATATGAGCTGTAATATAAGTTTCAAACCATTTTATTTTTTCCCATTTGAGTCAGAAAAAGGCCAATGGGGGATTCTATTCTATTGAAGAGATTACAATAATCCAAAGACACACAACCAAAAATATCCGAAGTTCTCAACCGAAACTCTAGAAGTAGCCTAGAAAGGCAAATAATGAGCCACCATAATCTCACGTGTTTCTTTTTTTGTCCCATTTGTTCAAAAGTGATTCTATGTGCATGATCTAAACTTCCCCAGTACAAATAGCCCCGCCAATATTTCCCTGCCACATGTTTGGGAAATTTTTTTCTTATGCATATAGTCACTATCAGTGAACAGTTAAGTTTCTAGAATTTTGATCTCTATGGTGCACTATAACTGTACTGCAATTTGTAACCCAAACAAGACGGCTTTCGCCTCAGCTATGAAGGTCCTGATGCAAACCTTACTATTTGTCCATCCTTTTCCTATAAAGTCTCCAAATTCATCCTCCACAACACCAGCATCAACATTGATCTTGAGGACCATGTGAAGGGGGAACCCAAATTCCAATAGTCACAACCCTTTCACAATTGTTCCCAGTTAAGGCTTCTTGATAGACCCTCATATACTCCAAAGTAGCCGCTCTGGTCTCACTCTGACTCGAGATTCTCCCCCATTGGTGTTCACATTGCATTATTTTCATAATGCCCACAAGATTAGTTTAGCTTTGTACCTATTCATAAATTTTGAAATTTGGCAAGTAATTCAAGAAGTGTTCATGTCTATCCAAAACGTTTCTTTAAGAAAAATAGTGATGAATGTGTCACCTATTCTGTTTGAAAGCTAAGGGATGACCTGATGACGATGCTAATTGCTGGCCATGAAACAACAGCCGCTGTTCTGACTTGGGCTGTTTTTCTGCTTGCTAAGGTATGTTACTTGTGCTGAAATTTTCAGATACAGCATGTGTTGCCAAAATATGACTGCTTTTAAAACCATTTTAAATAGCTTTTAGATCTAACATATGTGCTGATGCTTTGTCTGCTTTTTTTGTTTTCCTTATCTTAGAATCCATCCAAAATGAAGAAGGCTCAAGCTGAAATAGATGCAGTCATTGGGCAAGAAAGAATAACCTTTGATTCTGTTAAAAAATTGGAGTACGTTTAATCCTTTTCATTTCTCAAATCTTAATGCAATCATGATATAGTTGCTCTACTTTACTGTGTCCAACTCCCAGATTTATCATGTAGCTTAAAGCTCTCATCAACTTAGTTGGCCTCCCAATCTCACCTTGGTTGTGAATTCAAACAAGTTGCCTTGTTTTGGCTATATTGTGAATGTAAGACTGTCATCTCACAGTGTCTACCATTATTTCAGGTACATTAGACTTATTGCTGTAGAATCTCTTCGTTTGTATCCTCAGCCCCCTCTGCTTATAAGGCGAGCTCTTAAACCAGATGTATTGCCAGGTACTCTTGTACAATTCCTGAACACAACCCCCCTTCCATGGCTCATTTTAAAGCATTCCCAAGAGAACATGTACTAAGAAGATAAGGAAAACCCAACTTTTAACTTTCTGTACCAAAGAGTACATCCATCAAATATCAATAATAACCAATTGGAGCTAGGAACTATTCGAGTGAATTTGAGCAACTGAATCTGATTTAAAACATGGATATACTTAAGACAGTTACTCCCTCCGTCCCGGGTAAACGTTAACAAACCGATTCTGATAAGGGGTTGTTTTTTCCCACTTTGTCCAAATCAGAATTAGAGAGAGAAAGGAAGGGTTAGAGAGATTGAGATAGAGAGAGAGAGAGGAGAGAGAGTGAGTGGAGAAATAAATCTGAATTTTTTATTTGTAGAGTGTGAGATAGTGGGGGTTATTTTATTATTTAGGTAAAGTTAGTGGAGGGGTAAAGTAGTGAATTGTATGGATAAAATTTGGTTTATTAAGGTTTACTAGGGACAATTATAAATTCGTTTTGTTAATGTTTACGCGGGAAGGAGGGAGTATGAAACAGGCAATCTGAAATCGATGCTAAAATTTCAGTACATAGGACTTGTCAATACAGGCTTATGCTTACCTGAGTTAGATCATAAGCAATAATCAATGGTGATTGAAGATGAGCCTAGTAAAAGCTATTTATTTAGTTTAAAAATGTCCTACAAGATGCTTATCCAAATAGCTAAGTTGAGTTTGAGTTGATTTGAATCAAACTTTCCTCGTGGTGGGTCATAATATTGTATGGGTAATGTTCTTAGATACCTGCCCCAGCTATTTATACCAGTCCACACATTCTTGATCCCTAAACACAAATGTATAAGTCTTCTTGCTGTGAGCTAGATTCAGCTTTGATTATTCAAGCGTTTAAACGATTTCAGATATTACTACGTTTTGTATAAAAAGCGGTTTTTGGTTGTCATGAACCATTGGTTCTAAGTTCTATCTTTTAAGGTGTGTTGATCAGTAATCGCCCATCAAAATGTTCTCTTTGTCGTTTCTTGGCATATGTTGCTTCAGTTCAGATACAGTTGTCTAGTTACTTAATGCTTCTGCTTTTGTCTCTTTTTTCCACTAGTCTGATACTATATCTATTATTCTTAGCTACTGCTTTGATTGGTTAATGAGAACTTTGTTGACTTTATATTGTTACTGCTCGCCATGTGTGTCTGTAAGTTACACTTCTAGGGTTGCCTCTCTACGATTTGTCTTTCTACCATCTATGAATTGGACTGAAAAAGATATCAACTCTCATCCCTCCCTCTATAAACTAATCATGATATTTTTTGGTGCAAAACTAATCATGATATTTATGGATATTATAGAGACCCTTAATTCTGTGGGAATGTGACAAGAAGTTAAGAGCCTAGAGTCTCTCTTTGACAAGAAGCTGAATAGTTCTTAACATTCTTGAGGCTGCAGTGACTAAAACATTCTTCACTTGGTGCAGGGGGCAACAAGGGTCCGAAAGACGGATATAAAATTCCACCTGGGACTGACATCTTTGTCTCTGTAAGTGGGGCAACTTATTCGCATAATACAGAATGCTTATTCCTTTGAAATGCTTAATGGCAGAAATTAGAGCCTTAAAACTTGATTAATGTAGAGGCTCCAATGCATAATAGAAAGTCAATTTTTCTTGCCGGTTGCATTCTTATGTGCTCTACATCTCCACATAAATAGAGTTAGACAAGCCCAGTTATCTCTTTTACAGTCCTTAAAAAAACTCTTGTACACAGTGATGGGAGCCTAGTTAGATAAATGGTCAAATCCTCTGCAGGGAGGATCAAGAAGCAAATTCCACTATGCTGTCTTTGGTAGCTCTCCCAACTGCCCCCCAGGAAAAAGAAAAAAAAAAAAAAAACCACAAAACCCTCAAAATGTTTTCTCTCTCTCAATAGTATATTGATCTGCCAAAAGGTTTGCAAGTAAATCAGCATTTGCAACATGATATTCTGTGCACAATCTTTGCTATGCCATAGTTGCCGTAACATGTTGTAGACAGTTCGAGCATATTTTGCCGGGCAGGTGATTGACTCTTGCGTATAAACAGTTTCTAAGAAGCTAAAAACATACACCAGGTGGCTAAGAAACACAAGTTCCAATTTGAAGTTCGTGCTTCTTCATCCCTAGAAGTAAGGCTTCAATTTTAAGCTTGTGCTTCTGGACCCCTAGAAGTCAGAAGGTGTTTTTTGCTTCCTAAAAACTGAAAATGGGGAGGTAAGAGAGGTGAAGAGGTTATATTGTGAAGGAAAATATGGGGGATACCCAAGACTTCAAGAAGTTTGGCCAAACAAGCTTTATATCTTGAAGAGTTTTTAGAGCTAAGCAATACTGCAAGAAATGATACTAACCCATCGTTGCTTAATGTGGGTGAATCCTAATGTACTTGCCTAATAGCTTTGATTTTGAATCATCATGCAGGTATATAATCTCCATAGATCTCCATTTTTCTGGGATAACCCTGATGAATTTGAACCAGAGCGGTTCTTGGTTCAAAAGAAAAGTGAAGGCATTGAAGGATGGGCTGGCTTTGATCCGTCTCGAAGTCCTGGAGCTTTGTATCCAAATGAGGTGACTTATTTAACTAACATAATGTAGTATCAAAACTATTATCCTTTGCTCGTCATAATGTTTCTGAGGTTTCTTCCCTGGTTGCCATTACCAGATTGTATCAGATTTTGCATTCTTGCCATTTGGTGGTGGACCAAGAAAGTGTGTGGGAGACCAGTTTGCGCTGATGGAGTCTACAATTGCGTTGGCCATGTTACTTCAGAAGTTTGATGTCGAGCTGAAAGGGTCTCCTGAATCCGTGGAACTTGTAACAGGTGCAACAATTCATACAAAAAATGGACTCTGGTGCAAACTGCGGAAGAGGGCAAATTTGCAGCATCTTCCTAGCAACTGATTCTGACAAATAGTCAACATAATGTCCGTTATTGCCACTGTCATGTTTTCTGGAAAAAGAGTGCTCAACCGACCCTTTAAAACAACACGAGTACAGGACAACTACAAAGAAACACTAGGACATGGTTTATGAAACCGAAGTTGCTCAAAATGTGTTCAGAGCAGTGTTCAAGTCGTCACAGGGAACGTCTCAGTTTTTCTTTTCCTTTTTGTATACATGACTGTTAATCATCTGCCACAATCCTTACTGGAAATCACAATACAATTCTTGCTTTTATAATTCCATAACATCTGAAAAAGAAAGCAAGCTAATATGACTGCATCTCACGTCTGATTAAACCATCCACTAGGGTTCAAATTCTGAATTCAAATAAGAACAAGTTTCAACCTGATTTGATTTGATTTGATTTTGGTATGCATTGTAGTATTTATATTTCGATCTCGCTATTTGCTACCCCGGTGCGATAAATAAGATATAACTTATGCAGTATTTTAGAATATCAACTTTAAATTAGCAACAAATAATCAATAGAAAACCCTTGAAAACTACTAAGAATTGGGGGAATGATGAACCAGAAACCCTGAAATCATAAGCTAAACTAGCAGTGGCGGTAGTCAAATCCTAACCCTAAACAACCAACCCTATGAAGATAAAGTGGACCTTGGTTGTTGGATCAATCCGAGCAGTGGCCACTGGCGCATGGAGGGAGAAATGCTTCATGTCTTTAATGGACAGCGGAGTGGGTGGCGGATCTGGGTGGCCGGCTTGCAGTCAGCACTAGCGTTACTGACGGGATACATGGGAGCTCGGTTGTAAGAAAGACCATCATTTGCCATTTTTAGTGGATGAGATGAGGATGATTGTGTGAGAATGGTCATATGGGTGATGGTAAATGTATTGGTAAAATTAAAGAGGGGTAAATAATATGGTGGTCATTTTGCAGGGTTATCCAAGTAGTTAATCGAGATGTTAAATGCACTTGTCGATTTTAATATTACCTATATTGAATTCAATCATCTATATTCAATTCAACGCCATTCAGTTAAATTAGACAGAGCCCAACTCCCGGGTACTTCTCTTACAAGGGCGCCTGTACATGTTTGATAGTCATCGACATTTCAACTGGGACTCATTCGAACCATATTCCAGGATATCAATCTCATGTGAAAATTTTCTGGGACGAACAGAGGAACCTATTATACATAGTACAGGTCCGACCATATTTCAGAGGCACAAACAAGAAAAACAGATCCATGTTCCAAGTGCTTGCCAGGACATAACACAGCAGGATTCTAAGCTGAGAATCCGAAAGGCAGAAAAGGTGAGAGTACTGTGGAAACTTGCAAAATAAGATGGAACATCATATTTCAAACACCAGCATGTAACTCCATGTCCTCGTGTTTAAACGGTAAGGACTCACTTAAGGAGTGTCTTCACGATGGACTTCACGTTGAGTTTCTTCAGGTCTGTGTATGACTGTCCACATCCAACAAACATAACTGGTGCTCCTGATATGTATACCATGGACAATGCGGCTCCAACCTGCAACAATTTCCGCACAATGAGTTATGCCAAGGTAAATTCCATCAAGCATCAAATGCATTATCTCCAGGGCATAAAGAATCTGTTCGACAAGTAATGAATTGAAAATATGGAAGAATAGATGGAACGAAAAGAAAGCGAGGGATACCTTGTCATCGATGGTGTCAAACTTGGTAAGCAGGATGCCATCAATCAATCTTGGGTTGGGTGTAGTTGAAAGATCAGCAAGTTTCTGCATTGGAACCAACATTTATTACTAAGAAAGTCGTGAAGATTGACTACTTAGAAGAGAACGGTAAGTGTGTCTGAGACACCAAGTACTGAATTCCATCCGATTAAGTAAAAGCAAATGAATTCCCGGGTACAAACCTGGTTGAACTTTGAAAGCTGATCCACAGCATCATTACCAACAAGGGCTTCTCCAACAAACAGAACAAGATCTGGACTGTTGAGGTTGATCAGCTTTGAAAGCGCTCGCATCAGTGGTTCGTTATCCTGCAAGGAAGTATATGTTAAATCTATGGTAAAGGTAGCTAGCCATAAAAAAAGCAATAAAATCAGATAAACCCAACATCACTTGCTATAACACTTGATTTACACTGACTTCTGCTTTATTAATTTTACGGATATTGTATGCTTGCAAATATAAGGAAATATTAATACCTGCATTCTACCAGCTGTGTCAACAAGAACCACATCTGAACCATTGCGGGTGGCCTCTTGAATTGCTTCCTTTGCCACAATCGCAGGATCTTTCTCATAACCTTTCTCGAAAATTGGAATCTGAAATTTCATGTTCAAACATTCAGGTTTTCAGGAAGGTATATTTTTAACAATGAAAGTAGCTAGTTGAGGATCATACCTGGAGTCTGCGTGCATGAGTCCGCAGCTGCTCAACAGCACCAGAACGAAATGTGTCACAGGCAGCCATCATAACACTGACCTTGTGTTGCAGCAACCAGTATGCAACCTGTTACATAACAATGAAAACTTGAATAAAACAGCATTTGTAAACATGCAAAGATGTAAGACTAAAAAGTTGCCAGCTCAATTTACCTTGGCGAGATTGGTGGACTTTCCAACTCCATTGACACCCACAAACACCACAACATATGGCTTTCCCTGTTCCTTAGCAGCATGGACATCCCTTAGTATATCGATAGAGCGTTTCGGGGTAAGGATGCGAACAAGAGCATCTTCCATGGCAGACTGAAATGGCACAAAATATGCTTAAAAGACTTGCAAAAGAGTAAACAACCTCAACATTATCATTTCATATCAACACTAGCGTTAAAAATGCACACACCTGCACCGTCGATGATATCCTTGTGAATGAGGCCAGCTTTTTACCCTCAAGGCTTGCAGCAACTGATTCACAGAGCTTCTCAGCTATCTCCTCAGCCTGCAAGCACAAAGCACCAAGAATCTCCATAAGCAGAATTGAGAGAATTAACAGAAACCTAGTGCACAAGTCATTCCACTTGAAGCAAACACAAAAAGATGACATTCTCCACATCACATATACCAAATACAATGAGCAAGATTTTGGACAAATAAAATAAGGTTGACTTTTCGTTTGGAGGGTGGGAATGGGAGGAGGGTCGGGCAGAGATGAGAGAAGTTTTCACTGCCAAATTAACAAGACCTTATTTTGCAAAATAATAATCTTCATAGCCGAGCATTTTCACAGCCCAAATAGTACCAAGTGTAAACACAAACATTACTCCATTTTAGCTAGTGCCTGCTGAATAAGCACCAGGGAAAGCAGGAACATTTGAGGAAAAGGCTGAGAGAAAGAGAGAGAGTTGTTCTTCCCCTTGTTTTTTCTTTACTTGGGGGTGGAGGCTCGGCCACAAGGTGACAGAAGTAACGGGAAGAGGGAGATCAAGTCACATTGAGATTGACAATCAGAGAAAAAGGTTCGCCCCTTTTCTTTCCTTCTCTGAATTGCAAGGTCCCCTTGCTTTCTCTCTTTATTCAAGAAAGTAGCAAAATTATTAAGGGTTGTAATTAGGGTCAAAACTAAAGCGACTTGACATGCTCATGAATCATGTTAGAGCATAACACATACCAATGTTGCAAAGTGCAAACACTGAAAACAAACTGTAATAGTTGCACGGAATGCAATTCGATTGTGGGATGGGAATGGGAACGCAAGTCGAAAATTTTAAAGCATCGGGAATGGTTAGGAGTAGGTTGAGTTGGGACAATAAGAACTATGGTATGCTAGGGGATGTTTTTCTTTCCCACTAAAAAGGAAGATGGTTAAAAGAAAAGGGAAAAAAGGAAACAAGTTGGGTCAATGAAATTAATGAAACTTTAAAAGATGCTATTCAAATCAAAATTTCCACCTTCAATAGTTATGATAGCTTAATAACAGCAATTATTTCTCCTTCTCCCATCAATCTTTTAATTCTTTCTCTTCATTTTATTTTCCTTTTTTGGGGAAAATATTAATGTATAACTGAGGGTTGACTTGAGCCCTATATCTTTTGGGAGTACAAAGCAGGGGGTAATTGCAGTTGGTATTGGAGTAAAATTAATAGTGTGAAGTGGAGATTCAAAGCAGGCTACAGCAAAAGAAGCTCATGGACACATCCATCAAATGGAGTATACACTATCTCCACAGGATACAGATGGCTGCAGGGCACTCCTGAAAAAAATGACATAGCAAAATTCATATGGGAAAGAACTACAACACCCAGACATGCATTCATTCTGTGGCTTGCTCAAATGGGTAGAATTCACACTAAAGACAGGCTTGTGAGATTTGGTGTGAATGGTATTGATCAGAGATGTTGCTTGTGTGAAACCACAGATGAAACAAGGAAACACCTCATGTTTGAGTGTCCTTACTCTGCTGAAGTGATCACTGAACTACTGAAATGGGTAGGTTGTCCCAGGAAAGCCACTGACCTCATTACCCTTATCAAATAGGCTGGAAGAATGCAGACACAGAGGGTAAGGAAAAAGGCAACAATTGCAGTGATTGCAGCAGCTGCATACTACATATGTGGAGAGAGAAATAGCAGAACATATCAGAGTGCCAGTCAATCCACAGGCCAACTCATTCAGAGCATAAAATCTGAAGTCAGGATTAGACTAAGATTTATTGTGAATTGTAAGAAAACCAATGCTGCTGAGAATTTTCTTCTTAGTCTGATGCAAGTGTTAATCCCTACACAGGGGGTTAACTGGTTGTACTTGAACTGGGTTTAGGCCAACTCATACTGAGTTTCCCTAACCGCAGTTATAGTTTGTTCATGGCAATAATATCTTTAGCCTTATTACCACCAAAAAAAATAAAAAATAAAATAAAATAAAAATCTCTATACGAAAGAACCAAAGAGAGAAAAAAAACACAATCATGCCGCAGACGTTGCCGAAGAAGGTGACCGGCAAGAGCAGTTATGCCGAGGATGAACAATCTACTCCAATCCCGCTTCAGTTCCAAACAATACCCCCAACATCTTGAATCTTTTCAACTGAAAAATTTAATGTTTTCACTTCCAAACCCTAGATCAGAAAGTGATTGAGGCGCCTCTCAATCTCATTGCCACTCTTGCATCGTATCCTCTCTGTTCCAACTCAAGCTGCTAGCACCAGCGATGAGTTGCGTTTCTCCACAATCTGGGTCGGTTTCGACATGCAACCGGGGATGATCGACCCCGAAATAGGGATCTATGGTACGTCCCACAATCCCGACAACTATGGTTGACAGCTTGAGAGAAAGTCTTATTCAAGAAGAACCACAAATTACAACCAAAAGCAGAAAGAATTCCCATAAATGGACAAATGAAGCATATCACCGTGGGAAAAAGAAAAGGTATTAAAAATAACACAGCAGATCCTTTAATGACATGATAGGAAAAAAACGAATAGGCACAGATAATTAACTTGAAAGAAGAACATACCACATTCTTGGTCATTAACCTGTCCTTCAGAGCTTTCAAAGCTGGCTCGAGATCAGCCTTCTCCAAATTAGCCTTGCCTGCAATACTGAAACCAGAAAATTGCAAAAGTCATGTCCCTGATAGCATATCATAGGTTCAATAATGCGGACAAAAGATATGAAAAACAGTAACAAAATTATGTTTATTCTAACAAAATTGTCCACAAACAGAGTAGTCAAACTAAACTTTTCTTATCCAATTATGTAATGTTGTAGAAATCAATCTAATTTCGTTAAATAGATTGAGAACTAATGTTACACAATCAAATACTAGCAACTTCGAAAAAAGATCATACCTCTGAAACATTGAAGAAAACCACCCCTTTGACTTCTTGTCAGCCTTGGCATCATTGCCTGCTTGCTCATCTTCCTCGTCCTCGCTGTCACTACTGAAAACTTCCTCTTTGTCCATCATGCTCTCACCCACTTCAGCTGGTTCAATCTTGATATGTTCATCCCCATTCTCAGCCACAGGATCTGTATAATCGAGTTTAACCTCTTTAGGTGTATCATCCCAAACTCTATTCTTTTTGGTCACCTTTTTCTTGGGCTCCACCTTGGAAACCTTGGTAGGAGGAGCAAGGGTGTCATTTTTCTTCGCACCCTTAGATCTTAGTTTTTGAAGCTTATTTACATCAAACGCTCCGCCATTGGAGCTCAAATTCTCTTTCCCATTTACAACACCCCGTGGTTTGACTTCCTCAACGAAGCCGCCACCATTTACATGTCCATTCTGCAGCTTATTTCCTTTCCCAGAATCACCATCTCCACCATCATTCAACTCTCCACCGCCACTTCTCTTACCACCCTGATCATATTTCGTCTTCTGCACCTGATCTTGCTTCCTACTAACAGTTTTCGCCCCCAACTTGGACGATTTCTTAACTTCCTCAGCTCTAGCCTCAGCCTCCAACCTAAGCTGCCTATATATGTCATCAAAATCACCATAATCCATCCTACAAGGATCATAAACCGCCGAGAACTCACGCTTAACCATATTAAGCAAATCATCGACATACAACAAATGGAGAATCCGTTGATAAACAGCAACGAAAACCAAACCAAGCTCATTATGGAACGTCCATTTAAGAGTGTAAGACGCCCCAGCAGCATCATAATTGTACGAAGCCAACCCAGATCGCTCCTCCAAAAGGCACGATCGAATCAAAGCATCGATCGGGGAACCTTTTAAAGCATTGCTAAGTTCTTTACAGGTCCAGAGGATTAACCCTCCTCTAGTGAAGATCAGCAACTGCTCTAACATGATCCCTAATTATCCCCTCCTAACTACTGTTATCCAAAAATTTCAATACCCTATGTTGACCTAATCTGTCGCCTAGTATTAATTTCGTTATTTATTTCCAAAAATCTGCAAATCAAACAAGCAATCAAACAACCAATCGTCAACATTAACCAAAAAAAAATAAAAAAATCACGAAACCTAAAAAAACCGAAAGTTCCCGATAAACAGATCAGTAATTTGGGAAATTGCTCCAAGTAAAACAAAAATCACAATGATTGGGATGAGAAATTCGAGAAAAACACGGATTCAACCTGGAATTCGATTCGAATTTCTGATCTAGAAAGTGGATAAATTGAGAACAGAAATTGGGGAATTTGGGAACAGAGATGAAATTGAGGGGGGAGAGAGAGAGAGAGAGAGAGAGACGGTCTTACCGAGGATGGGTGTCGGAGAAGAGAGAGAAAGTGAGGCCTTTGGGAAAAATACGTTGGCCTACCCCTTTATATATATGCAGGAGAATACGTGTTGTTGTTTCAACGCTTGTTCGTCATTCAACGGCAAAGACGAGTTTTTTTTTTTTTTTTTTAGATGTATGAAGGTCAAATTTGTATGCTGAGTGAATAAGGCTTGGATATTTTTGAATGTGGAAATAATACTAGCATTATTATTAGTAGAATATTTGGTGTGTCTAATAAAGGGTGATTCTATATCTAGGTTGAATAATTGTGTGTATCTTGTTGTACAGGGAAATTTATTGCATAAAGGAAATATATTCAGGTCGAAGATCGGAAATCTAAGGTCATATTATCTACGTGTTATTTGTTGTTAAATTTTTTTGTGTTGATGTTGATTCTCTTAAATTTTGTTGATTCTTTTGATTTTTCTTGTTGATTTTGTATTTAATGAATTATTTTGTCAGTTTTTGATTTTTGTTTACTTTTATTGATTTTTCAGGAAATCAACAAAAATCAAATTATATGAGGAGATCAATATCGCCTACTAATAATTACCTGCCATAAACCTTATTTTGAGAGTGTTAACATCACTTACTTGTCTCCCCTTTTTTTTACTTCACAATGTTCCATACTAGTTTCTCATTGTGAATAACGTAGCATGTAAAGAGTAGACATTACACTAACATAGTTATGCATTGACTTGAGCTAATAAGAGGATAGGCTCGTGGAGTACTAGCTAGGACTATAGTTGCACCGACTCAAGCAAGCAAGCAACTTCAAAGTATCGAGCCAATGCCCAATGAAGCAGCAAGACCGATGGAAACATGCATTGACCATTCCGACTAGGCCAATGCGATATACTAGTTAGCTAGCCATACACAAATGCAATGAGATTTTACATTGCCGAAAATAGGGCTAAGATTTACACGGCCAAGGCGTAAAGATTCATACTACACAACTATATGAATACACCACATATATAAAACCATTTATATACTAGCCCCTAATTTTTCTTTTTCTTTTTTTCTTTTTTCTGGGTGCAAATGAGGGAATTGAAGTTCCCAACTCTAATTTCCCTACTTCTACAATAGCTTGCATAAAAGTTAGTTTTGTTTACCTCTTTTTTGACATTTTCTTAGTTCCCAACTCTAATTTCCCCTACTTCTAAAACACTGGCTCAAAAAAAATAAAAAAAATAATAATAACTCTAAAACACAAGCTTTAAAATAGAAACAAGCAAATACTAGGGACTTTCTAATGTTATTTGATGATACTTCCATAACATGATGCACCTGAAATTACTTGCCAACAAGACAAGGTACAAAGAAATTTTGCAAGGTAAATACTTAACAGATTTATATGCTAAAAGCTTGATCAAATAATATTATGCAACCTAGGAGAGTTTTTTTTTTATTTTTAGGAAAGATAAGAAAAACGAATAGGAGATTCTTCTCTCGAGGGTAACTCCCATATCAAACTGCCTAAGCGAGATACTCCGATCCCTTTCTCTCTCATCCTTTTGAACTACTAGTTGGACTTTTTTTTTTCTTCTTCCTTTGGTCAATTATCCATTTAACATAAACCAATTTATTTATTTTCTGTGTTTAGACTCTTTAACCAAAGCTATAAAAACAGAAACAAAGACATCATATCATAATGCCATGCAATTAGCAAAGTCACCCAATTGCTAAATAGGAAACAAAAAAAACACTTTTACTTCAACTAAAACAAGGTGATAAAAAGGGGTTAAAACTACAACGTCAAAGTGCATATTTGATGCAATTGATTCCCCTGTATTGACGATTTACACCTACAAATTATCATATGATGAAATGATTAATAAAAAGTTTACAAGAAACCACTAAATTTATAAATAACACACACGACACATATGAACAAGATTCAAAGAACACATTTAAAGAAAATATCGACAGCTGGAAAGATTTTATAGCATAAAGACAATAAACCGTTAAAGTTATTCAATATTTTTTCAATATCACGATCAAAAAGTTAAAAAAATAAAAAAAATACAAAAATATATATTAAAATAATTAAATCCAATTTTCAAAGATTTTCTCTCTCACGGCTTACCTTGGGCCCCACTCCTCAGATTTACTTCCCATAAAACTAACAGCTTGTCTCCTATGAGACTAGTCTTAATGAGGCCACCACTTAGCCTAACTTCAATGAATCGATTTAGGCCCATTCTACAAACCCAAATTATTCATGCGTGTCATCTAATAATTCAATGAGACACGTCTCAAACAAGAATTTCTCTAAAACCAATTCAATTCACATGGTTTGGGGATATTACAAAAGATTTTTCCAACAATAAAAAAAAAAAAAAAAAAATTGCCCTACTTTTTTAAACTGTAAAAATTTGCCCAAGCAAAATCTAATTTCTTGATATAATAACCTTCCAAAATTATTACAATGAAAAATAAAACACAATTTAGCGCAGTGAGTGCAATATATACTCCCTCCGTCCCGGAATTAGCTTTCAAAAACTAAGAGGGAACAAGATTTTAGGTGAGTGTTTTTAGACAAA